>CM073771.1:106793641-106816523 GCA_037158775.1 Hetaerina titia | reverse complement strand
TTGACACGTATCTAGCATACACTTTATCTGTCGCTTCATTTTCCCTTCTCCAAAATAACATGTTAAAACATATAGTATGAAGATAGTGCCAGATATTTATTACGTAAGTGACCTACTGGCAATGATAGTATATAATAATACCGAAATCATATAAAAATAATACCGAATGTGTACGACCGAGTTACGATTCGGTGCGACTCTCGCTAATCAATCCCCACAGTTAGGCGCGGGAGGTATCCTCTTAATAAGGGGATGCATTTGATGTTAACTAAAATCATAATTAGAAGTTCACAATAGCACATGGAGAAAACAGCATCACTCCGGGCCTGCCCGCTTCCCTTGGGTAATACGGCAAAATATTCCTACGGATATTTCTTAAAATCATTTATTCCCTCACCCATTTTGGAAGCACCAACGCCCTAAAAATTTCTTGACTTGAACAACTCCAGTGAAAAAATGACGCATGCGATAAAGCGCATTATTCATCAGTATTTTAGACTTCTTTAAATGTATTACATTTTGTAGACTTACTCCCAAATATCTAATAATTACGATCGGAAATACACACTCTCGTTACTTCAACTGGTGTGGAGAACTTCCTAGAAGTAATACTGCAAATTTCATTCTGCCAGATGCAATTTGCACCACTTTATATCAAGTCAGAGGCCATGTTACTTTTGATAAGGGCCAGGGCATTATTTTTAGCCGAGTAACCCCCCACTCTGTCCCTACCCAAGCCCTCTCTCTCTCTCCGTGCCTTCGTGACATGGCGCGTGGGGCGTGACACTTCTTCGGAGCCTACGGCGAGAGCTGTAGAAGGGGATGGGGCGGGAGCGGGGGTGGGACGGGGAGAAGGAAGGAGCGCGGAGGCGAAAGAAAGAAACGGCCAGAGGGAGAAGTAGGAGGGGGGGCGGAGTCACGTCATCAGCGATGGCTGTCGTTCCCCCGGCGTGCGCCCAGGGAGCGATGCAGAATCACGTCGTGAATCGCTGGAGCTCAGGAGGGGCGGGGAGGAATCGAGTCGAGGCGCCGGGGCGGCGCGTAGCGGGAATGTGGGAGACTCGGAATCGGAGAGGGGGAGAGAGGGATGAAAGGGGGATGAAAGGGGGGTGGAAGGGATGGGGGGTGGAAGTGACATGGCCACCATGCAGAGCAAAACGCAACCATCAGTAGTATCTGGAGGGCACGAGGGGAAAAGTGCTGCGACGCTATTTTCTTTAATGCCGCCCTCTCTCCATACGTTACGTCTGCCCCAACTGTGCCAAAATCCCTCCATAAACGCGAAATATTCAGGGGCGGTGAAGGCTAGGTGACACCAAACGTTCCTCTTTCTCGACGCTTCCTCCGTTCTCTCTTCTACTCCATTCAGCCAAGACATATTTTATTTAAGTCACGACAAAATACATACATGTACGTATATCCTGAATGGGCACTTACAATTTCACCGATATACTATTTCCGTTTTGTATGATTCTTCAACCATCAACTGTTTTCCCATTCCGTATTTGTTTCTAAATTGAAAGACTCCTGTACATGCAATCAATCAGGAGTGCAACACTAAATTCTGAGATTCCTTCAGAAAAGGGCCGAGAAGTGCGCTAAATTAAAGGACCAACTGCGAATTAGGAGTAATACAATTATTGTGCTTAGGATTTTAAGAATTACTTTATTGCTGTATTATTCGGTGATAGCCCTACACAACTACTCCATTTAAGTGCCAATCAAATGCAGGGACACCACGTGTCGGGTCGCCACGTCAATTCATTCTATGCCAAATGAGATCAACGCCAAATACTTCTTTTGAATTCCTTCCTCGATACGTGTTCAGTCCCAGGTCTCCCATGAGTGTTCCATGGGACCGAAGGGTACGAGAACTATGGTTTGTGGTTCATAACCGAAGACGAGGTCGGGAAGGACACACGGATGCATCAATTCGGGCTACATGCCACTGTGCGGCCCACACTCACGCAGCTTGAGTAGAATTGATGGAATATTCCAATCTTGAGAGCCCGGGCCGCGCACTAAGTGACCTCTACGCGCTCCTTTCAGACTATTTTGGACGGTCGATGAATGGAGAGTGACCAGAGACGTAAGACGCCGTCAAGTCTCCGCCGTCCGACTCCAGTAATTACCTTCGACCACTTCCGAATAAAGTCGCCCATTCGATACCGTGGATAAATGATAATTCGACAAGGAAGTGGACGATGGGGGATACAGACGATGGGCGAGTATACTGATAGATATGCCACGGTTAACACTGAAAACAGTTAAATAACAGTCTAAAAAGATTTTTTCCAAAAAACACTTAATTTTTACAACCACTAGGTAATTTCTGGTTTCGCCTACCTTTCCAAAGAAAAGATATAATCACTTGCTCATGAAACCTTGAGAAAAACATCGGAGAATGACGTCCAGTCACATTGCATTCACCTCTTATGAGGGGGGTTAAGAGCACGTAATTTTGCAAATGTAACATTTTTTTTGTTTTATGTGCATTCAAGCTATGATTTATGTGCAAGTCTATGTTATCGAGTCGTCATGTAATAACGCACATAAGTACACAACATCGCACGGATAGAAAATATGAAAGTTGCCATTTAAGGAAGAACGATTGCACAAATAGGGTCTGGCTGTGAAGAAGGGGAAGGGAATAAGTAAGGGAGGGGAGAGAGATAGAGAGAGAGCGGGCGAAAGATGAGAGTGGAGGAGTGAGAGAAAAAGGAGATCTCAGGAGATGTGGATGGAGGCGAGAATCCGGACGGGGGGAGGGGGGCGCGTGCGAAGACAAGGGTGGCGGGGAGGGGGTGAGAGAAGACGCGGCGGGGGGGCGTGAGGGGAAGATAGGGGAGGGGGAGACCGCCGGTATGGGAGAGGAAAGTGCGCATGTCAAAAATGGTTATGGAAGAGATGAGGAGGAGAAGGGCGGCAGCAGCAAGACAAAAATCATTAAATCAGTGTCACCGAGCTCTGGACCTAGGTGTGCCTCTCTCTCCCACACACACTCGGGGCCCGACTAACACCACGCCCCTCCCGTTCCCCCACGCCCAAGATGTTTACGAGCGGCGCTCCCGGCGCGAGTTCTGCCCCACCACTCTCTGCACCTCTTTCCCTCCCGAGGGCAACGCAGGAAACCCTTTGCTCCCCACCTCCTCCATCCCCCCCAACCCTACCGAAAACTACGGCCTGACCCGCGCGCGCTTTTAGGGGAACCGCGGAGCGGAATCGTCCCGGAAGAGGGCCCATCAATGCATCAACGACATGTTTGCATACAAACACCCTTGGAGGAGACGGGGGGTGGGATAGGAGCGCCCCGACGCCGCTGCCACGCCTCGTGGCGGATGCCCTCCCTGAAAAAATAAAATGCCACCCCATCATCCCGCTGGGCACCCGACACTCTTCCCCTCCGCACCCAAGCCATTACGCTGTCCCTCCCGCCGACGGCGTATTAACAGGGGCCGCGGCGTTTTGCCTCCTTCACCCTCACCTCGTCTCCCGCTGAGGAAGACCGTCCAGTGTATCTCCTACCTTTATTTATGACTGTCCACCGAGACCCCTCAGCCCGATCCCCCTGTTTATCTCTCCCCATGGGGCGTTTTGCGATGTGATCTTGGCCGATGGGGCCCCAACCCCCCTGGGCATTCCTCCGAAAAGAACTCTCCACTTCGCAATTCCCCGCCCTCACGCTGTTTCTTTCATTCACACCTACTACTCCGCTTACACCACCACCCACGCCTCATTAAAATTACACATTTTCACAATGGTGGGGTAACAGATTCATACACACAATTATGTGAAATATTGTATTCAATACGTAGTCCGTATTCAAATACGAAGTCCCGCCATACGGCGCACAAATATTCATTCAAACATAGAAATAAGTATAAGGAAAGGGGATAGGAAAACACATAAAAGGCGAACACAGGACATGTGGGGAAGGCGGTTTTTGAGCAGATCACGAAAGTAAAAATGTTTCCTTGACCGGGATTTGAACACCGGATCTTCCACTTGCCGGGCGGATGTGCTACCATTACACCACCGAGGAAACTTAATTTACCCTGAGATCTGCGATGTTTTCAAGACGCCCAAGTGCTCAGAATCATTTGCCAAAGGAAGGCTTTAGGGAGCTGTTCCACCCACCAAAGGAGAAATAGACAATACACACAAGAAGAGAGGACAGTTGGTTAGAAAGCATATAGTATCATATAGAATAGGAACAGTACGTTATCCCCTTTCCTTATACCTATTTCTATGCTTGAATGAATATATATATATATATATATATATATATATATATATATATATATATATATATATATATGTATGTATGTATGTGTGTGTGTGCGTGTGTATAAATATTATTATTAGGTAATCTACCGGTTAAGGTAGGTTTTTGGATGGACACAACTATCGAATAAACATTTTGTAACTCCCCACCTAGCAACCTAATCTATATCAGGTCCCTCTTCATCTCTGTGTACTTCTTTCCTCCCGTCCAACATCCCTATCCTGTTCCTACCCTTACCTCGCTTGCCCAACATTCTCCCCTCTATTACCTTCTTCAACATTCCACTACCGCTCAATACGCCTTTCATCCATTTTTCCTGCCTCCATAGGATTTCTCTCAACAAACCCCTCTCCTCACCCGCCATCTCCAGTACTTCCTCATTTGTTTTCCTTTCGGTCCATTTCACCTTCTCCATTCTCCTCCACACCCACATTTCAAAAGCCTCCAATCTACGTCTATCCTCCTGCTTCAGTGACCACGTTTCCGCGCCGTACATAGCTACGCTCCATATCAGAGTTTTTACGAGTCTTGTCTTAACATCCCTACTCAACGTCCCCGTCATCAACTCCCTCCTCCTTGAGAAAGCCTCCTTGCCTAGCGCAATTCTTCTCCTTACGTCCCTACTACTTTGACCGTATTGGTCCAAAACACTTCCGAGATATCGTGTGTATACATATATATGTATATATATATATAAATATACATATATATGGATAAATATACATACAAATATATATATATATATATATATATATATATATATATATATATATATATATATATATATATATTTACATGATCAGGGAGCAATAAAATCTTGATGCCTTCCACCCCCCCAGAATTCTCACTCGAGGAGACAAGACGGGGCTGAATGCAGCCCGCAATACAGGCGTGTTACCTCCGTTTGATCGCCTCCCAGGATACACGCACCACCAGCAGTGATGCTCTCGGTCCTCCAAAACGGGTGCACGAGTGACGAGGTGGGTAAGGTGCGGAGTAGATGGACAATCGTCGCCCCGTGCTATGAGCCGGACCGAACGCACGCCCAAACTGATCACCGGAAGAGGTAAAAGCCACACTCCTCGACCGACTTATTACTATGGACAACTATGCAAATATCATTTAACTCAACGTGGGTTCCTATCAACGAGGATGGAAACATCAATTAATATAAATTAAAAACAAAACCAAAATAATAAATAAATAATATAAACTTAACAAAATAGATAACAGCTGTCTAAAAACTGTATGCATACCATTCTTTCTTGAGGTCTCTACCATTAACTTTGAACAAGAATACGTCTCAACCTTATAAAATTGCACTCCGTCTTTCTTACAACTTTAGATGAGATAGCGGCCGTGCCGACCTCGAAGGAATACTTATGCTCTCTTAAGGGCTTGGAGTAAAAATACGTAAGCATTCAGGGGAGGTTTTACAAGTACCACAGCAATAGCAGCGACCTTAACGTCTCCTGGAGGAATAGCTGGTGAATGTCCTCCTCCCAGATGGAAGATGTGTACGATACGAAAAGGAAGAAAAAAGGAGCTGAAGGAAAATGGTGAGGAAAACCAACGTTTGTCCCCAGACAGTGATAAGGTTTTTCTGGCAGAAAATAATGGCAAGAACGAGGAAATTTTACATAATCTATAAATCAACAATAATAATTTTGTCCCTTATCACATATAATCATTTGGTTTTAGATTAGGATCATTTCCATTCGTTCATTCCGGAATATTTTCCAGGTTTCCAGTATCACTGAAAGCAATACTTCTACATAATTTATGCCCAGCATTATCGGTAATTATTCGTTACAAATAAAAATGAAATCATCTGTCCCATAAAGAATGAAATATAAAATAATAATGACTAAGATATGCATAAATAATAACGAATAAAACCTCGAAACAAAGAAAAAAACTTTCCCTTCGCTCTTTAGGAGGCATTATAAATTAATTGTTAACGTACTTCCAAAAGAGCGGCTTTACATTAACTTCTCTCAACACTTGGGTAAATTTAGGAAGCATCTTGAAGACTTCATACAAGAAGAGAAGAAATGATTTGAAATGAAACGACTGGGACAAGACCTCTGTAGGACAAATAGCCGAAAATTTTAACAAAAATGAAACGGCCTTTTAATTCATTCAAGAAGAATCGCCAACAGAGTAAACTACACGTACTAACACCTCTCAAACCATAAGCAGTGATTTTCACGTTGCTGCGGTACGTGTTTTCAGGTAATAACTGATATACGCAACAGAAGATTTAGACATAAAGAAGAACAACTTCAACTTCCATGCAACCGCCCCTTCCCCCGTCTCTGAAGTCGTTATCTCGTAGTCTTTGTGCGGTTTTGTAAATGTTTCTCCTTGAACACGTCTCTCATATTTAAAAAAATAACGTAAACTAATAACCTATCAAGTTTCAAGAATTAAAATATTACACAAGAATAAAACTTACATAAACATAAAAATAAAAAATGACTCTACATAACTTAATGATAACGAGAAAAAAGTATTAGTTTTGCTTTTAATATTCCGTATCAGCGCTGAGAGAACTCTTCATTTTGTAACCTGAAAACCCGTCAACACCATTCAGATGTTCAACGTATTCTACGACAGCCACAAGAGTTCAGCAACCCGCGTCCCCTCTGCTAAGAGACGATAAATTCATGCACGGGTTTCTTTCCTGGCGAGGAATAACAAAGAAGGAGGGGCTAAGTTTCCAAAGAAACCATGCATGAGTGTTTGTGCCACTGAATATGGAGGTCGTGACAGGGGGCGGGAGTGGGTGCGGTGGGAATGGTGTTTCTAAAGGTTCGGAGGGAGGAGGCGTGGAGGGTGGGTTGAACTGATTGTCAGAGGGAAGCGGAAAAAAAGGGGACTCGGGGCTATTTCTGGGCGGGACCAAGCGTCGTCGGCGAATTTGATTCGTCCCTAGTTCGAGAAAGGCCGAGATCCCATAAAAGAGCCACTCTTCCAGGAAAGTTTGCATAAATACGCCTTCTTCAACATCCGAGGCCGCGATAAACGGGAGGCCATGGATATCGGGGGAGCGGTCACGTGAGTGGAGTGCACAAGTCATGCCCGCATCCGTCATTCATGTACTCGCTATCTGACCATTCATCGGGGCACAAAAAATATGCATTATCAAACGGGTCAAAGCGATCAGAATCGGATAAAGATTTATTTTTCAGTAAAAACATTTGCTTATTATTCGGAACCTAAAAAAACTGCATATATAAATATCATCCAAGGTAGTATCCTTTTGAATTCGGAAATTATGCTTTATAATTATGAAAATATGCAACCCTATTCATAGTTTTTATCGTAACATCTTATTTCCTCAATATTTTAATTTAATTCCAAGAAATAAATGTTAGTAAAATTATAAGCTAAGAAATTAGTTGCCCTTATTCAAAGTTAGAATTATCAATACATATTGTGGCATGTTTTTCGTCTGTAAAATAACGCATGGCTTTATTGCGAATAATAACTTACAGTGGCAGTGAATTTGCCTGTTCATAACCACGCCACCGCTTGAAGTATTGCCAATCAGTGTTCAATAGGAGGGTTTTAATAACGCTCAACTTCTCGCAGCCACAAAATATTCAAAACTAATTACATCGCACGTCATGTTAATTTTAGAGGCACACCTAGTTAATGCAACAATGGTATTCCTCCGCCAAGGATATTTCTCACGGCACAGGAATTTTCGGGAGAGAGCTCTCTTTGAAGTTAATTCCTGCGATAAAAATCTATTTTCAGCCCGAAATTCACGGAGACTTTTTCAATTCCGTCAAAACTCTTTTCATACGGCATGCAGTCGCTCTCGGCTGGAAGATTCTGTTTTACACTTTGTTAGGCTTCAATCTATTATCACGACGGAACGGTCGGAAAATAAGCCTCGGGAAATAAATGAACAATACATACACTCGCAGGATCACACGAGCCTTGGGGCGTAATCGAGGTACCTAAGCAACCGAGAGGCGCGTCCCCTTCCCCCACCCACGCGAAAAAGTAACGGAAAGGGAAGAGAGCGCCACCCCCCCCTGGCCCCCTTCGCCACCTCCCCCCACGGACAGATCCACACGCCGACCCCCCTTTTGCAGGCGCACACGCTGTCCATCCGCCTCTCTCAGACGCTTTATCTTCATCCTTGCGCTGCTGCTGATGGTGAGAGGCTTAAACCACTACCTTCCCCCACCCCCGATCCCTCGCACCTCCACCCCCCTTCCCCAAGCACTCCCTTTCAAAACTTCCTTCTCTCTCCCCCACCCGTCCGCCCTATCTTTCCCTCTTTCCTTATACCGCCCCTCATTTCCACCACCCACGCCCTCCCCTACCCCCAATGGCCTTAATAGACCTCATCCCAGCCGAAAACCCTTTGAAAAACCCTCGTGAGACTCCCCTTTCATCATTTGTCCACACGTTAAGCTCTCACACAGATCTCTCTCTCTTTCTCCACTCCCCCTCTCCACCCCCATCCTCCCCCTATCGCACTCGCTCGCCTCAACCCCAAGCTCCCTCCCCTCGCCGCCGACGACGGCAACCAGTGGCACCACCCTCCTGCCCCACTAAAAGCCCCCTCCCCTCCCCCCCGGTGTCCGCTCAATCCGAAGAGCGAACGACCGCCCGCAACTCCCCCCGACGCCCACTCATCTGTTCCCTGATGCTTAAGACCGCCCGCCCTCCCCCGAGCGCCGCGTCGCCGCAGAATTCCCGAAATAAAATAAATAGGCGAGAACATACGTGGAGACGAAGAGAAAGGAAGGACGAGGGTGGGGGAGAAAGCTGGGTTTCCATCCAAAAGGCTCTCCATCCTCCCGATTCAATTCCTCCCCCGGAACACACAGACACACGCTGGCCCACGTCAAAAGATGAAGGGGAGCATGAAAAGGATCCGAGGGAGGGGCGGAGATATTGGGCAAAATTCTGACCGAGAGGGAAGGGAGGTGAAGACTAAAGAAAATGAGACGAAATATAAGCACTCCTCTCGCTCTCACACACTAGCCTCAAAGAGGAAATGAAGAAAGTGGGTGTCCACAGAGGCGAGGGGTGGAGGGGAAGATGAAAGGCCTCGCAGGGCCACTCGTCCCGGCCTGGTCAGGGAGAAGACTCGACATTCTCTCCTCCCCCAACCCATGCCGCCTCCGAACGGTGTCTCGCGGCGATGACGGGGGAGAGTGGCCCTGCCCTCGAGCCGAGGGGCGGCCTCCCCGCACCCAACGAACGAGGCCGAGAAACCCTCCCCCACGCGGCCCTGGACCCACTTCGGGAGGCGCGCACTCGCCGAGACGACGGCAACGAGTGAGTACCACGGAGATGAAAAAAATAACCCACTGCCACGGGGAGAATAACTGGCGCTCATCCATTTGATGTCCGAGACAACAGCCGTTGTGAAACGAAGGGCGGAGACCCTACGATGGAAAACACCGCCGGAGACGGAGAGAAATACGCTCTAACTACGAGGAAAAGTAAACACGGATATACTATTATCGAAGACGAAAAGACCCAAGTACAAGGTGAGCTCTATCAGCTAAGGGTCTGCGTTTAAGGGCAGCAATCCTTTCTAAGGAGTTTCCTTCAAGTTGCTTCTCGATAAACGATTTAAATTAACCCCATTACTACACCTAAGATAACGGAACTATCAATGATTGAACGAACAAATATATTTTATGTTGGCCGAAAATTTTCATTTTCCGACTACATTTTCGTCAAAATTAAGTTAACAGAGAGTAATGTATTAAAATTTAATAACTTCTAGTGGAGTAAGCCATTTGTCTGACGGGACGGTAAATTTGACTCCTTGCTATTTATCTTTATGAGTAGGTTAACGGTGATGCTGGGTTCCCTCCAACCTCTCCCTATTCCCTGGAAATCCTTCTTCTACCAAACTAGCAACCCTCTGCTTTACAACTCCACGATGTTATGAAGCCATTTTCCATCTAGTGCGGCCCTGGAGCAATGTCTTCGCTTTAAAGTAAGGATGGCAGACAAGCTCATTCGCCAAATGCCCCATACAGTTCCGTCTGAGACTTTTTTCCTATTCCTTACCTCTCTTTCCATTAGATACCCTCTAACATGGACCTAACAAACCTTTCTCGCCCGAGTACATTACCACCCACTGGCCTCCGCGACTAAGTACCGATTTGAATACAAGGTTTCATATCTAAAACATATAATTACTTCCTGATTAAAATGAAGAAAGAAGAGTTTCTTGCTTACACGATGCAGCAACATAAGAAAAATTCCCCCATCCTAAAATACCGTTAAAAGTTCGCCTTCTCTGAGATGCTCTTACAAATTTTCCACGACTATCTTAAATTAATGGCACCAACAAATTACAAACGTTTTAAATTGACATAATAATAAAATATAAAATGAATGTGTTGGAAAAAGCGGCAAATTTTAATTAAAATCTCATAGATTTGTCCGGACAATGGTTTATATCGATGAGCACCTTTACCATGGAAACGTCGAGGGCGTTTCGTCAGTGATACTCAAGCCTCTACACTCCACCTCCCCCTTCCAACCTCCTCTCACCACCCTCATTTCAGACTGGGTCAGACAACACCCACGCCCCCAGCCACTTCCTTCCTCCCACGCTCGACTGGAAAGCGGAGGGAAACACCAGTGGCCCCTGCACCACTACACCAGCGCCATCCACACAGGGTGACGGACGTGGGGCAAAACAAGAGCCAATAACGACAGTCGTTTGTCTTCATTCCTCGGATGTCAGGGTGCGAGTCTTGCTCTCGTACGGCCGGAGAATAGGTCGGATGTCGCGGACGGGGCGGAGGACAAGGTGGGTAGGAGGAGGGTTGGTAAATGGGACGGATGGGAGAGATAGGATCCCCGACCCCTGGGGTGGGGGCGGAAGAGAAGTTTAGATTCCAATTGAGGGAGTCGACCCGTCTTCGAGAAATCGTGCTCGGAACGCCGCCTCCAGCCACGCATCGGCCGGGGAGCAGCATACGACGGGGATTCGCATGAGCCACCGACAGACGAGGGGACAGTTGGAGGAGGTTAGGCGCCCCCCCCCCCGGGTAAGAGTAAATACGACGTGAGGCCGGCGGGTTACGTGGCGGCCTCTATAATTGCCGAAAGTGACCTCAACGGCATGCAAACTTATGAAACACGCATTACATACCATTGAGTTATAAAACTTTCCTCCTTGCATTACTGCCCTCATAATCTAACAATAAAAATCGAACAAAATTTTAGGATTTATTAGATGAAACGGTCAAAGAGAAATTTACCTGTCGTTGGTTAGGATATGCCGCTTGTATATGGGATCGTCACGAAGTTGGATTAAATGCCGAATCGGATCGCGTGCAGCGTCGATGAGCTAGCTGATAATCACTCACAGAGCGAAGGGTAAATTACAGATTAAATCTCTTGAATAAACTGGAAGGACGCCTCTTTAGCAGTGATGTTGAAAATATATTATTACGCACATCGTACTGCGGCAGGAGAGATCATGTCAAATTTATAGAGATTAAGAGTAGAACAAATATATTTAAATGTCATATTCTCCACGAACGATAAGGGATCAGAATAACATTGTCCGCCCACGGTAGGGTCATGTTCGGGTCAAAAGTAGTCTGGTGTGTATTCACCCCCTAACACACCCTAGTAAATGCTTGCAGGGCACTAAAATATACAAAAGTACTACCCTCCTTATATCCTTCCTAATGTTTACCCCTGTTATGTCGTTCGAATCCCCGCGTTCACCTCTCGGGGGCGACGGGTCGACTCTCCTCCGTGTATTTAGTGTTCCTTATCTATCACCATCTTTGCGTATCTCGATATCTCCTCTATTCGCATTTTACTGCTCTCTTCATATGCTGGATGCGATCAACAGACAAACTACCCACTTAGTGACTCATCTTCTTTTCTCGACTTATAAAACAATTCACCGCTTGCCCTACCCGCTTTAGTCTGATTAAATTTTCTGTTTTCTATCTCGACACGACCTGTTGTAACGCTTCTACCGGGCGGTGGTAGCATCCTTTCAGTACGAATTTGAGGCGGGGGAAGAGGAGGAAGTCTGGCGAGGCATCGTCAGGGTTGTAGGGTGGCTGAGGCATGGTTGATAAGCTCTTAACAGATCCGCGGGTGAGTTTCCTTTTGTTCGTCCGAGAGCCCTCATGGCACCAACTTCGCACACACCCTTATCATGCCCATGTTTTCAATCACAAGTCGATACACATCACTTTTAGGGATGCCAAGTTCATCAGAAACCATGCGAACACAATCTGCGATCCCTGTCCAACAAAGTCTTCACTTTTGCAAGATTTTCGACATTTCTTGAGGTCGAAGGGCGTCCTGAACGATCATCATCTTCAACATCATCTCCGACCTCCCCACAGGAAACCCAAACCAACCCGAACAACCAACCCTAACCAACCAACACTCTCCCGAAACAACTTTTTACACTGAAAACGGCCAATTTAATCATGGCGTTATCATCAAAAGCTGCATTGAGCATGGAACGAGTGTATTTACCGGTTTCGCCCAGTTTCGCGAAAAATTTGACGGTGTACGCTGTTCCAATAACCGATTCATGAAAAAGTGTAACAATGTCACGTTATAGAGGTTTCGCAAACAAACGATTCGCACGCCGCAGAGGATTGAAGTGAACTACCACCGGCCTACAGCTTTTCCCGAGACTCAACCAGAGAAACCGCCGCCCGTCCGTCCGTTTTTCCGTGAAAAAATAAGTCATGCTACTTTTGGGACAGACCTTGTGTGTATCTCTCCGATGAATGGATTAGCAGAGTAGGGTATATGTTCAGACTATATTTACTCGCCTAATCTTTGCCGCACTGGTGATGTTTACGTGCGCAGCATCTAATGATGCAATGGCTCATATCACATAAATAATTTCGATACTTATTCACTATGAAGCAACCGAAAAACGACTATAATTCGAACCAAATAATGTCAGAGAATGACTCTGAAAGATTTATTCACGAATTAAACACTGCTATAAGATATGATCTCAGGTTTTTACTTGCTTATCCACAATTTCAGACAATGTTTTCAAACCGTTGCATTCCTCCATTGTGTTGTCAATAAATCACAATTAAACTAGAGCGATGGAAAATAAATTTATAGTATTTTCTCAGAGCCTACCATGAGCGAAAGTGAGGGATCGACTCGCTCCGGCCAGTCAGGTCGATAATTATTTCCAAAAATAAAAATATCCATTTTATATGACGTAAACAAATTTCCACGAGGATGGGGGATGCGGGAGAGGGAGGGAGAATATTAACATCTCCATGCAGCTCAGCATCAGCAAATCCATAGCGATCCTTTGCAGAGCGCCTTGTTTTGCTGCCACGCCGGCGCTCACCGCCGGTTTTTTTTCGGGCGGTGTTTTCGTCCCGCTTTTGTTAGTACTCACATTTTTCCCCTCCATCCTGCCTGAGCTTACTTTCGGAGGGATAAATCCGGCCGTAATTAGCGATCGATCAGAAAACGAGCGCCGGCGAGCGACGCGGAAGGTCAGAGACCCCTCCGGAGTGGAGGAGGGTGGATGTGGCTCGTGGGGGTAGGGAGATGAAAGAAGCCAGGGGGGCGCGAAGGTGGTGGAGGTTGCGCTGGAGCAGGAGCGGCGGGGGCCTCGGTCGTCTTATTTACTAAGCTTCGGGAAATACGAAGTATGCTCGCGGAAGGCGATAACGTTGCGTCAACAAACACTTGCTTGCACCCGTGGCATGTCTAGGGGGCGCACCAAAGTCGACTCCTTCCTGACCCCCTAGCTCGGGAAAGGGTGTCGTAGGGAAACGAGAGTGCGCGATGGATAGATTTTTTTGAAGGGTTGAAATGGGGGTAAGAGGTGGACTGGTGTACCAAAAAATGGACACTCCCCTCTTCCTGACCGGAAAGTAATTCCTGGTCTGCACGAAAAAAGCAAACGCCCCTTGAATGTTTTCGAGGAAGTCGCGTCGTGGAGGGATGAAATTTTATTTCTGACGCTTCCGGGACTGGAACACGCCCAACCGTCAGTCCTTTCCTCCGGGGAGGGTGGGAGCAGTGCAAATAAAGGCGCCCACCCGACGAGGAGGGAGCAATCGGCACCCAACGACACGAAATGTCTGCGAAGAATGGTCGCACTCGACGACGGAAGGGCCATCTGGGGGGTAGAGGGTTCTCATGGCGCGGTCCAGAGAGACTAGAAGTAGTTACATTTCGCCCCGAATCAACCGGAAACGTGTAGAACGCTAATATACATCAATAAACTGTACCATCGCACTCAATGCGGTATTTTCTCTTCAGTAAACTTGCTTATGAAGTGCAGCGTGAATACTAAATCAACGCCAAATCTCCAATCTTAGATTTTTTTCCATCTTCCCAAGATTTGGGTTCTTTGAAGTCTTCTAACGCCACGCAGCATCTCTCAAAGGAGAACGATAGGATTTCTTATTGCCTGTGCTTCAATCAAACATTCTATCACATAAGCCGTGTTCCTTAAACCTGGACGCTTTTTCACCTTGGCACAAGATCCGTTTATTCTACAGCAATAAGCAACTGATCTAGAGCGCATATTTTCGCAGCATTCGGAGTGAGTTTATAAATACCCATCCACGGCACTTAAAATAAAGACTTCAAATAGTATAACAATCATCAATATTACCTTCGGTAGCAGTAAAGCATTATATTTAAAGAAATGAGTACAGCAAAACCTAGTGCCACCCGGTTCGATACTTTTACGATCAGAAAGAGTTACAAAGATATAAAAAATAGCCCAAGCTTTGCCAAACACGAAGATGGGGTGGACTCTATTATCAGATATCACCTTTTAATTTTCACATTAAACATTATCGCCTCTATTCGGGAGTGATTTTACTAAAAAATGCGATTAGCGTTAAAGAACAATCCAGGCTACAGTTAAGTGATGAGAATGAAAAATTGAAAAAAACTCAATGATGATCTCCTGCTGCTAATTAGGATCTCAATCCATTTGATACAACTCTTATTGTCATCGTCGAAATGAGGAGTCAAAGGTAAAATTACTATCACATAAAATTAATCAGAGTAAAATGATTAAATGTGAAATAACTTGATTTGTCATTAAATTGGTAGGAATGGTGAAATCCCAACTTTGCTTTCAGCAAACGTAAAAAAATCAAATGACCACATGCTGTCCACGTGGAAAATAGCAGTGGAACTCTTCCCAGGGATACTTTTATGTGTGGGCGATGTTGGAAAAGCAAAGGCAAAAGGAGAGAAACGCAATGGGGACGATACTGAGAACATAAACCCAAACGACACCTCAAACAAATGCAATTAACGTCGTTTGCAAGTACATTCCCGGCCACGAATACCGCGAATTAACTGATTAAACGTCGATTCATTCCTTTTTCCTGATTAAACCCAACTAGCCTGCGTAATTAGTGTTGCTTGTGGATTTTCAACATGAACCACCGAAGTGTAACACATTAATTTCAAGGAATTCAAATTCAAATTACGGGCAACGGTGGTGACGCATTAATTCCTTTGTTCACCGTCTGCAAATTTAAGAAGGTGACTTTACATATACTTACCACGAATGCTCAAGCATTGGCAACAGGAGTTCGTTTACGAATACTTTATTAAAAAATCAACCTTGACGAAACGACTTCATGCTAATTTTCTTGCCGCTGCTTTCTGAATCCTATGAAATGAGCTCAAAATAAGAAATTTCCACACGATGAAAAATTAAATGAATCACTTCCAAAAGGGAGAAACGGCATGTTCTCGGTTCGCCAAATATTTTGACTACACATACATTCTTTTTTGCTTGCCTTTAAAACAGCGTTAATGCCGAATCAGAAAACGCGAAGACCAAATAAACGTCCCCCAAAAATATTCAGTAAATTGTTAGAACACTCAAACTAAGAGTTTGCTCACCGAACCCAAAAAAATTTTCCACGCTTCCAACAACAATCCTCATCCTCTGGATAATAGTACTATTAGATGCTTGCAAACCTTGTTCCAGGACACTTGGCATTGAAACTTTTTGGAAACATTTCTCAAGTACAATCTTTTCAAGGAGAGAAAGAGAGAGACAAAGATAATGGTTAATTCGAGTTCCCAGCAGAGATTTTGAAATTGTTAGAACAAACGCACAGGACAATTTATGTTCAAGTAACAAAATTCCTCGGGAATAACGAAGGCGTGAATGTCAGATCCGTAATTCTAATTTATATACACCAGTATGGAAATTAAAATAGTCCATGCAGTTCCCGCACACTCAATCGGCAACCCTATTGTTAACATATTATATTAATCATCCTAAGACATTTTACTTAAATACCATCATAACTGTGTATAAATGGGAAAAAAACACTGGAGATTAAAACATTTAAATGAATGACAGTTTCAAGCGTTCAGTGAAAAACGCACCATCGGGCAACCGTGATACGCAAACAGATACCAAAAATTCAAATGTCAAAGGTACTTCAACGAAAATAGCACACGTTTCTCCGTTTACCACGCTATGCAGGCGCGAAAAAATCATTTGGGAAAATCGCAAAGCTTTCTACAATGCCCAGCGCACGCATCAAACCGCCGATAGCTGCCAACGACACGTAATGTGGGTCAGACTCCTTCCACACACACCTGAGCGAAACAACCGAGGAAAGAGAGCGGTGAGGGGGAGAGGAGGGAGTGATGGGGAGGTAAAATAGCCCAATGTCGACACGAAACGAGGCAGCCGCACCTCGCCTCCACGAATGCAAACACGACAAATAGTATTTCTCTCCCGTCGAACTTTTCGCGGAAGGGAAAAATAAAATTTGATTGGCCACGAGTTGGTCCTTCCACCCACCCCCCCCTTGGCATTCCGAGAAGGGGAGAGGCGCCCCCTGGAATTAGGAGAGGCGGAGGGAGGCGCGGAAAAAAATAAAACGACGACTGGGGGAACACGGGATGTTAACAAAAGACGGGGAGAGCTGGATTGAAAATCCCTTCCCGTTTCGCAGGCCAACGTTTGGGAGGAAGATTTGCACGGTTTTATTTCTGGGCCTCTAGGTGGCGACACACGCACAACACCACGGGGACGCACAGGAGGACCCTTTTTGCCTCTTTAACATGCACACCTACGTCTCACTAAACTCCACCCACGCACCCCCACTTTCCGGGAGCCCCACCTCCTCTCAAAGGAGGAGAATAAAAAAGGGAGCCCTTCCCCACGGCACCTAATCTAATCTCTTGCCCTCTCTTCTCTCTCCTCTCTCTCTGTCCCTATCTCTCCTTTCACTCTCCTTCGCTCCCTCCCTCTTCACCACTTCTTTTCATTTCTGACCGGAAGGCTTAGTGGAAGGAAGAGGACGAGAAACACATATGTGACAGCTCACATGGGTGTGGCTTGAGCGCATAAATACGTGGAAAAAAAGAAAGTCGGACCCCGCAGCGAGTCGCACGTACAAGGTCCCGCCCCCTCCCGCGAACAAAAAAATAGAAGCGTGTCCTCTTAACCATCCATCTCACCGCCACCCCCGGTCACCCCCGTTCACCCTTTCCCCCAGAAAACAAACTGGACGCCTGGAGGCAGCGCTGAGAGAAGATGGGGCTCGTCATGCTCCGAGGGGAGGGGGTCGCTGGGAGTGGGCGGGGGAGGGGAGTGTTTCCACTCGCCAGCCCACTCCATCAAGACATACCCCCAAAACGCCCCCGCCAGGGAGAGAGGCGGGCGTTCGCCACTCCGCAGTGTACCCTGTGCGACACCGCCCCTCGTCATCCGAAGAATCAACTCCCTCGCCCTCCCCTTGTGAACAAACACACGCTCCGTAGCTACAGCGGTGGGAGCGAGAGATTTCCTTCTTCATGCTCACCGATTAAGATACGAGAGCAAATGACTTCATAATGAATTAAAACGCTATAATAATAGTGGGCATTTTGCCAGATTTGGCTGAGGATAATTGATGAGGTTAGGGTATATGCGACGGGAATAATTTTACGAAATACTTAAAGGCAACAGGATTTGAAAAATAAATCGCTATTTCAATAATATGCTATTCGATAAATTAACAGTACGGAAAATTAACAGGTTTTTCATTCTCTTATTCTCGGAAACAGTGAAGGTAAAGTAGAACATTGCATGAAACATTTCCTATAAATCAATCCATAAAAGGGGAAGTCTTAGATTGCGTTTGCATATTAATGCTTGATCAATAATGCACCATTAATACCCGTCGAATTATTGCAAAATTCATATGATGCGGGGTCGGTTTTGAGAAAAAAAGAACGACGGATGAATTTTGGCGTGAAAGAGCCATCTTATGGATGAGTTCGCGGACGGGGTGCGAACCGCCTTGAATGATTCGTCGAATTGGGAAAGAACACGCCTAACCTCTCTGTGCGACACCTCGCTGGGCTCTAACTCTTACGACGATGAGACCAGAGCATCCGCGACACACCCTCCTGTCAGTTGACTCTCCTGTTCCCTAAGATCTTACTTTACGCCCTTACCCCTTTTACGACGGACCCGGATTTCCTAATTCTCACAGAATTAATACAGTCATATTGACATTAACACTGATTTAGAAAATTATAATTTACCCGATGTAAGGCGTATTGATTGGCAGTGGGATGTTGAAGACTGTAATAGAGGGGAGATGGTTAGGCAAACGAGGAAAGGGCAGTAACGGGATAGGAATGTTGGACGGGATAAAAGGAGGAAGGAAGTTCACAGAGATGAAGAGGCACCTGATGTAGAGAAGGTGCTGGATTGTGTTTTGCTAGGAGTCACAAAATATTTATTTGATAGTTGTGTCCATCCAAAAACCTACTTTAACCGGTAGATCACCGAATAACAATAATTTGCCCGATAATCCATTCATTACCCCTTCGAAATAAGTAAAATACATATTAAAAAATTAATTTTGTATATCAGTAATATTGACGAAATTCAATCAATGCGGGGCGATTTTGAGTTTTAAAAAACGTTAAGTCAAAAAAAGTTAACATATTGATCCAATTTATATGAGTGAAAAATAATTTATTCGACATTAATTCGAAAACAATATATGGACTGATTCGTAGTATCTATGAGGAAGGAATCTGGCCGGAAGATTTTGTGAGATCGGTGTTAGTTCCTATTCCAAAAAAGGCAAATGCTTCGTCATGTGAGGATTACAGAACAATAAGTTTGATATCCCATGCAGCTAAAGTTATTCTCAGGATCATCAACAAAAGGATAGAGAGTAAGGCAAATGATTACTTAGGGGATGATCAGTTTGGGTTCAGGAAAGGAAGAGGTACGCGTGATGCCATTGCAGTAATGAGATCACTAGTCGAGAGGAATATAGAATACAACCAGGACGTTTTTGCCTGTTTTGTAGATTTCGAAAAAGCGTTTGATAGAGTGAATTGGGAAAAATTAATGCGTGTATTGCAGAAAATAGGAATGGATTGGAGGGACAGGAGACTGATCCGCAACCTGTACATGTCTCAGACTGCTCAGGTGCGAGTGGGGAACGGAGAGACCGGATGGGCAGTGTTAGGAAGAGGTGTAAGGCAGGGTTGCCCATTGTCACCGGTACTGTTCAACGTATATGTAGAGGAAATGATTAAAGAGGCATGGGAAGAACTGGAGGTAGGAATGAAAGTCGGAGGGGAATTCGAAAAATCGGTTAGGTTTGCTGATGACCAAGCATTAGTTGCCCAGTCAGCCAAGGGGTTGCAAGCATTGTTGAGTGAATTGGAGGTTCAGTGCGATAAATATGGGATGAGAATCAATATTAATAAAACAAAGGTTATGCGATTTTCCAGAAAGGAAAAGGCTAAGCTAAATATTAAAATAGGCGGGGAAAGAATAGAGCAGGTAGAACAGTTTACATATCTCGGAAGTGTTTTGGACCAACACGGTCAAAGTGGTAGGGACGTAAGGAGAAGAATTGCGCTAGGCAAGGAGGCTTTCTCAAGGAGGAGGGAGTTGATGACGGGGACGTTGAGTAGGGATGTTAAGACAAGACTCGTAAAAACTCTGATATGGAGCGTAGCTATGTACGGCGCGGAAACGTGCTCGCTGAAGCAGGAGGATAGACGTAGATTGGAGGCTTTTGAAATGTGGGTGTGGAGAAGAATGGAGAATGTGAAATGGACCGAAAGGAAAACAAATGAGGAAGTACTAGAAATGGTGGGGGAGGAGAGGGGTTTGTTGAGAGAAATCCTATGGAGGCAAGAAAAATGGATGAAAGGCGTATTGAGCGGTAGTGGAATGTTGAAGAGGGTAATAGAGGGGAGAATGTTGGGCAAGCGAGGTAAGGGTAGGAACAGGATAGGGATGTTGGACGGGATGAAGGGAGGAAAGAAGTACACCGAGATGAAGAGGGACCTGATATAGATTAGCTTGCTAGGTGGGGAGTCACAAAATGTTTATTTGATAGTTGTGTCCATCCAAAAACCTACCTTAACCGGTAGATTACCTAATAATAATTCGAAAACAGCACTTCTTGGCCTTCACATCGGACTTAAAATAATGACAACTACAAGAGACACAATTTAAAACACCAAACCCCTACATAGATGAAAACCCACCTGATCGGGAATCCAACCCGCGACCTCTGGGTGTACAAGCGAGAACGTCAGCAGTGACACATTAATATCTACCACTATCACTGGGTGTCACCACAGTCTGAACTCTCCACTGCGGTGAACTAATGAGCTGAATATTTTTTTGTAAGACGATTAACATTTGCCTACACTTCCTAACGTAAGTTCATGAATAAGGAATTTTTGCAAATAAAATAATACCATTAGGAAGATGACTAACTCCCCAATAGCGGACATTGCGTCCTTTGTAGATAAGAGGTGGCAATTAATTAATTACAGAAGCCTAATGCCGTTCTTATATGCATGAGTCAGAAGTCACCTTTAATTCAGAAGAAAACTGCATTGGCACCGAGGAGGATTGTGACTCTCTCGGTGCCGACTGATGGCATGGCTGCTGGACGGACACACAGCAATGATTAGAATATTTACCTCAGCTATCGGAGTGCAGGGGAACCGAAACATTACTTTCTCAGCATTGGTGTGAAAGTAATTAACAAACAACGTACGGCACTGAAACCACCAAGTTTAACAGTTAATTATGAGACCAATACGCCTCGGTTGTCAGAGTTCCTAAAGACCAACTGGGAAGTCATTAGTAAATATGTGCATATGTATCCAATCATGAATCCAAATCTCGTTAAAATCGAATGGTAGGCGAGAGAGACCAATCAGATTATTTCATTTTACTAACTGAACAGGCACTTTGTTTTTGCAAAATTTCAGCAACGCTATAATCCCTTTTAAGTGGATCTTCATCTTTTATTTTGTAACTCGTTGCATTCACCGGAACGAATTAGTATTGCAAGTCGTTGGTCCATGGTGTGCAGGAGAGCAGAGACCAATTATATCGGTCGGTACATTTCATTCAAACTAGTAACAACACTTGCAAAATTAACTGAAATAGCCACGCTTGACTGCGGTTATCAAAGCTAATAAACCGAGAGGTTGTCCATATTTTCACAATTCTAAAACAAATGCTAATACATTAATTCTAAAACCAAAATGCATTTTTGACTAAAAATGTAACCAGCACACATCATTTCACTCAAATGCCGACGAAATTCACATGGATGACTGCTCACAGACAATTTTGTGAATTCCAAAGCCCTCCTTTCTGCTCCAGCATGTAGACCAATTTTTTATTTGGTATATATTTACAACACAGCTGAACTAAAAGAAAATTCTATATTCACGTCTGGGATGAAACTACAGTGGACAAGACCACGGAAGGTGGGACAGGAGATGAAATTTTACAAATAGTATCATTTAAAAAAGGTTTCATTAAAAGATAACTCATTTGCGGATTCATTACAACGAGACAGAAACAAAAAAAGAGGGAAGGAAAAATGTGCGGATTAGCCATTATGTATCGAAAGTATCCACTTTCTGAACGTTAAATATATTTTAGAGTTACGCAGTAAATTAAGCCGTTTAATTCGGCAAAGGTCGAATAATATTATTTGCTAGGATCCTTATCAGTCCTCATTGGTGATGGACAGTTCGAAAGTGCTAACATTTTTTCAAATAGTTCTCCCATTATCGACTAGTAACCACCAGAACCAGCCACCGAATCCCTCTAATAATTCCCCGACGCAGCGCCGCCTACTTTCCCCGGACTCCAAGCGGAAGGGGGCGCCGCAAAAACTCCTTCGCTCGCGGGCGAAGACGACTGCGGAAATCCCCGCCTGCCGACAGCCGCGACCGCCGCAAGCAAGTCCGGCGCCTCACGGAAGCCTCCCTTCTACCGCTTCCCTCCCGCCCTTCAAGGCGGCGAGAAGAAAACCCTCTCCTCCGCCTCCCTCAACCCATCCCCCCCGCTCCCCTACGCGCTCCCCCTGCCTCCGACTCCCGCCTTGAGCTCCCCCAATTATATTAATTCCATTCCTTCCATTCAATTTGCTCTTCCCGTCTCCTGAATAGCAGAGCAGTCTTCGACAGGGTTCCCAAGAGACCCGTGCGCTGCAAGTCTCTTTCCTCATGGTTTTCCAGAGCAGCCGCGACCCCCTGTTACCCCCGGCCTACTCTCGTACCCCTTTCCTTCCTTCCTCCGCC
>CM073771.1:106594268-106793541 GCA_037158775.1 Hetaerina titia | reverse complement strand
ATGACATAAAACAGCTGCCTTAATAAGGTACTTAGACACTCTTGAATCAATCAGATCCACATCCATCTTTGAGTAAAACATCGTTTTGAGGAGACCTACCATCACGTTTTTGGTGCTGAAATTCTTCCCCCGTGCCCTGGGTACTAAAGATACAAAAAACATTCCCTCAAGAGGAGAAAATCACCCTCCGCTTGAAAAACAGCGCTTCGTGTGTACAAAACGCAGAAAAAAACTAGAACGACAATATAGCTTAACAAGCAGAAATAAATTTGAGAATT
Source organism: Hetaerina titia (assembly GCA_037158775.1). Taxonomy (NCBI): domain Eukaryota; kingdom Metazoa; phylum Arthropoda; class Insecta; order Odonata; family Calopterygidae; genus Hetaerina; species Hetaerina titia. The sequence goes on along the minus strand of CM073771.1, from coordinate 106,793,263 downwards.
CTTCTCATTTCTCCCCCAAGTAATTTGCATTGCTAATCTTCCAGAGACTACTCAGAATACAAGCTCTTCCCTTTTACAGCAAACGATAAGCCACAAATAATGGTCCTCAAACATAAGAGGGGAACTAAAGCCTTATCTACATGTGACAACTAGGAGAATGTAAGTCAAGCTTAGTAGTACGAGCAGTAGTAGAGTATTATTATTAGTTATTAGGAGAGGAGACAACAGACAACGAGGTCATTTGCTCCATTAGGGAAATGTGGTGGGTAAAGGATGGAGAGAAACCCAGCGTCAGCATTAGTCTATAACGATAGGCGCCAAGGGATTCAAAATTGAACGTTTCAACCGAAGGACGACCTTCTCTACGAAATATAGTAAAACAAGCAGGGGTGTCTCGTGGAGAGCACATTTTTTGAATATGAAATAATAATCGTCAAGGATTAAATCAAACGCGTTCGACGTGACGCCATGGAAAATCATTACGTAAATGAAGAACATTTTTTACAGCTCACTCATTTAATAGTCATCCGTGACGAGGTCCCAAGGGAGAGAATGCGAAGTACCAAGACCACTATCATCCTAAACCCAAACCTTCTCTAAATGCCCTCTTTCCCAAGGGATTACACACGTAGACACGCGATGAGCTTAAATTCAGACGCTAACCTGATGATGGCGGAAAAACGGGCTGTACATCATATGAAATAACTTGTTGACCGCATTAAATTTAGCCTTCATTGATATCGTCCAGATTTCGAGAGGAAAGGTGCCCAAGACACAATATCCTATCGGATAAGAGAATAAACTGAAGACTAACGAACGATAACTCGGGAAGTCCTGTCTCTCTTTAAAGGGTTCTACACTCACGATTCATGTCGTAAAAACAGTTACAACACCTGCTAAGGCAACCTATTGTCAAATTGCCAACTCCAACCTCGTTTCCCCGAGTTTCAGTTCGAACGGTTTGCCCCCACGCGATAAACATAATTCCATCTGGGGAAGAGGGAAGAGAACGCTCGGGCCAAACAGTTTTAAGCCTTTAACCGTCGAATTTATTATCTCCACAATTTCTCCTTCTACGACCTCCTCCAACCCTCGGAACCCACCACCCGCGTCTTCCGCCACCCCCTTCAAACACCACTCACCCCTTCTGCTCATCCCTTTTGCCCATACGCTAATTTAACCAAGGATTTCATCCCTCCCGCCCCAATCCCACCCCCAAGACCCCGCGAGGACACTTTCACCCGCACTCCTTCCCTCCCCATACCCTTACTTAAATATAAAATACCAGCCCACCCCCCGTTTGATCAAGACCACGCCCTTCCCTTCTAATTTTCCGGGATGGAGTCGGACGGAGGAAGGGAGGGTGGCTCCCCGCGCCGTACAACGGGGCTGGTGGGGACGAGGGTTGAGCCAACGGGAGTGGGTGGGGTTGCTACGAACACAACCCAGAGTGGTCCTCCAGGGGGCGCGGAAGGAGAAGCGACCGAGGGAGAATGAGTGAGGGAGTGAGTTTAAGTTAAAAAGGATTTTAGGGTTCCTGAGGGTGGGGCGGGGAGAAAAGGGGGCAAGGATTAGGGGGGCCCACGGAAGAGAGTAAGGACGGGGTCGAGGACGAACGACGGCGCTGGCAAGGAAAGGGCCCCAAAGAGGAAGTGACCCCGAGTGAAAAGGGCAAGGGCCGGTGGCGTGTCTCCAGCAGACGCGGGGCGGTGCACCGATGAGGGTCGCGGTGAGGGGGCCCTGGTGCGAGAAGGCCCGGGGGCGGGCGCGGGGGCAGGAAGGTGACGATGTCATCCCCGATCCCACTGCGGTGCCCACAAGCTGACCATTGACGCGAATACTTAAAAACGCTGGGAACCGGAGCAACAGAACTAAACAAAAGGAAATGAGGGGATTGCAGGAGATAAAATAGAAGTAAACTCATCAAGAAAGAGAAACATCTGCGGCCGTAATTGGTGGATAGGGAGAATGACATGAAAGAAAGGGTAAGGGGAAAGTGGGCGCGAATGCCGAGGCGAGGAAACCCCTTCAAGGGAAATACCAAAGAAACAGGAAGCGTTTGGACTGAAAGGTCCTGGAGGTATTCGCCACTATTTTCATCAGACTTTATGTTATACAAACTGAATGACCGTAAAGGAAAGTAACTGGAACCCGTACGGAGTTCAAAGACATATGCCACGGTAATTATCACTTTATGCTACCTTATTTTAAAGTGTTTAATCTCACTAATTTTATTTATTTATTTTAGTGCCCTGCAAGGCACCGCTAGGATGTGTGGCAGAGGGCGCGTTCATAAATTACTTTCATTAGTTAAAAAAAAGTTCGGTTGGGGTAATACGTTATCTATCATCTTAGTTAAGTATTCTCCACCTCGACACTTGAGGGGGTCGGGCGACGATCCTGTGTGTATGCGAGCTTGGCGAAATACTTAATAATTACTACTCGAACATACAATGCAACAATTCAGAAGCGTAAAAATCGAAATGGATGCACTGTAATGCGCATTGGCGGATGATTCAATTAAAAGATACCGAGTCACGGCATATCCCGCAGTTTCTTTAAATTTATCGACTCAACCATAGTTTGACTCATTAAGGTAATTCATTTAGGACAGAAAACACCAAATAAAAATAATTCTAAATACATAATAAATATTACCAAATATCCAAACGCAAAGGTATAAAGTTAAACAGCTTTAAAAATCCATCTGTCTTGGGCAATTCCTTGAACTACCTCAACAAAATGTTACAGAAAAAAGATTACACTGATAGGTTTCAAATAGGTTCGATTTTATTTCACGGCATGCTATGGTGAGCGCCTCGGAATGCATGGCAGATAAGAAAGGAGACCGATTGCGATGCAGTTATATATGTACTACGTAATGCAGGAGGAGCGTGGTGCACGGTCTGGTGACCATGTTGACCACGGCCGCTGCGGGGAGGACCAAGCCATGGAGAAGCAATCTACGGCCGGCCGCAACGCGTCGCCCTAACGGCCCTCTCTCTCTCTCGGCCCCCCGGCCGCCAATGTGACCTCACGGCTACTTAAGCGCATCGAGCGGCAGGGGCGCAATCAGGTTCGAACGCAGTTCCGAGTCAATCTGCGTCACTTGTACCCAATATCCTCAATCGCCGAGACTACCCCGAGATTAAAGGCCCGCCCGCCTTTAAAATTCCCGTCACATCGCCACCACGGGAGGGGGGGCAGGGGTCCCAACTGAAATGCTATCGCGATTGGATTTCGTTGAGGCACACAAACACACGCACGCTGGCTTCTCACGTGGGCACCAGACCCCCTTCCCCCCCACCTAAATTCCTCCCCTTTTGAGGACGAACTAGCAGGTGTGATGGGCGAGTTCACCATCATCAGATATATTTGCCAAAAAGATATCAAATAACTTCTATAAATATGGGATTTGCTCCTAATTCCAGTACACTTGTGTAAGTACGATACAAGTAATTTGTACTTGTTTGAACTGTACATACTATAAGAATACCGTAAGATACCCAGATATGTACAATTGCTAGACAAATACATCCATCACCGTGTCTGTACCTAGCTGACTTCTATTATGATTTTTTTTTAATTTTTATTTCGTGTTTGAAGCCATTTACATTAAATCTCTTTGATAAACGAATACATTGCCTTCTATACAACGGGAACGGCCTCGGGGCAAGAGGGATCTGAAAGAGACACGTCGGAGCGGAGATTCCTACGACCCACAGGGTTCTTCTCCTAAAAACATCGATGGAAACGTTCGGGCCCCGAAAGGCTCTTCGGAGACGATCTCTGCGCGTACCGATCTTAATATGGCAAATGCAAACGAAGGAATTGTTATAATGCTGTGACGCCATAAAACGGCATTCGCAAGTTTCCCGAGTCGTGGTTCAATGCCACCACTCCTCTTAAAGAGTGCGCCAGCGCACCGCGCACCAGACGAATACTTCTTTACAATCAACGCGATTAGCACCACTACCTCGCAGCGTCGCGAGGGCGACACGAACCGAGTCACTGTACCAACTGGAGGCAGGGCCGCGAAGAGAAGCGTCCTCCGGTCAAAGGAGAGAGCGAGAGGGCGGCGGGGGCGGGGATGGAGGCGGCTCCATCCGCCTCTCGACTCTTCGAGCATCGCCGCACTGAACACTCGGATTTAAGGGCAAGCGTAAGACCCTCGACATGGAAATCCCACCGCCGCCATTCTCTTGCAAACCCGAGCCGGCCTCGGCGTGGGATTAATAAGCCGCGGGGGAGGGGGGGAAAGGAGGAGGGAGGTGGAGAGGGTTAAAAGGGGAGGAGGGAGATGTTACGGTGGGACCAGCAGGAAAAAAACGCCTAAGCTCACGCTGCCCGCCCTCATCCGCTGACCATAGAAAATTCAGGACCTTTTTACACAATTATATACAATCCTTTCCCCTTACAGAAAAGATGCTTTGGCCGAAAAAAATGATAAAAAGAATAAAAGGCGGTGAGGGAGAAAGGGGAGGAGAGGACCTAAAAGGAGGCGTGGGCAAAATGCGAGGATAAGGGGGCGGATGGAGGAGTGGGGGTTGAGAGATAGGGGGGAGGGAGGGGGATGACAGGGCGAAAGAAAGGGATAAATGGAATTAGTGCGGAGGGAAGGGGATGAAAGATGGACGACGCCGAGAGGGAGATGGAGGGAAGTGAGAGAGAGAGAGAAAGGAGGGTTAAAGGGATGATACAAAGAGGGTGGAAAGGCATCACAAGGGTGTGGAGGCGAAGGAGGGCGAAAATTGGCTTTATTTGGTGCGTGCAGTCCATCTTACACCTTTGGATTCAGAGGTCATTAGGGACGGTTGGGTAAAGTAGAGATATAAAAAAGAAAGAGGAAGGAAGGAGGAAAGTGGGCACGAAGAAAGGAGGAAGCGTGGGGAGGAAGAGGAGGGAAGGGAATCATGGGAAATTAACGCTCCGGTGGACGCAGAGGCGAGAGAGGAAGGCGAGGAGTGCGAATGAGGACACGATTGGACAAGACACTACTAATGTGATTGGAGGGGGGCAGGGGGACAAGGCTGGTCTCAATTCGCAGGGTTCCCCCAGAGAGAGGGAGTGGGGAGGGGGGCGGGGAGGTCGGAGATATGATAAGGCGTACCCGGATGCAAACACCCGAGGAGGGAGGCATGAGGGGAACAAGTTAAGGGGGGCCATTCGCCGAATGATGGAAGAAATGACGACGGGGGTCAGGTGGGGGCCGGGGGAGGGGAGGGGGTTGGGTCTCTAGGGAACGAACCCCCGTTCAATTGGAAGAAGGATCTCCACCATCGGCCCTACTCCCGGCACGCCCACCCACCAGTGACCAATCCCCTCCCCGCTTAGAAGGTAAGGTTCTTTCAGTGAGGTGGTCCACACCGTTAACCACGATTGAATACAAACAAGGAGTAACGCTCGACCTCAAATTAACATTGAAAATCACATAACTATAGGTAACAACATGAGAGAGACACGACATACAAAGTATATGGTGCTTAAGCTTTAAAAATATACTCCTAAGTTTTCAGCAAAACAATCATTCAGCTATTGGGTAGCAACGATACATATCTGAGGATATTTTGTTCCTCTGTACCAATCAAACTAACAAAGCTATGACAATGAATTTACCTTTCGTTAGAATAGAGTGAAAACAACTTTGTAGATTCTACGAAAATTGTAGCAGTTGGATGAGATAAAATTAACTCAAACCAAGTAACGCTATTAAAATCCATCCTTGAAATACTTTTATTTGCGAACTTTTTTATTCTGGAGCGTGAGAGGCATGTGGTTCGAGTGCAGGGTAACTGACTACAGGACTACAGGAAGTTGAGAGATTTTTCGGTTACCATATCTCTCTGGGAAACCCTGGGCAGCACAGGGAAAGGAACTGCCCCCACCCTGATGTGTGATATTCACACGCGGTAAAGGGCTTAGTATTTATTCAGATAGATGACGTCGGACTCTTTGTACTCCGAGGCATAGTACTCACCTAAGCCCTAAGACCGAAGTTCACTTTGCTATCAAACCTTAGGGTTGAATAGGGTGTGTGGCAGGGGGTGAAAAAAAATCAGACCAACTTTAACCCCAATATGACCCTACCGCGGTGGGAAAATGTTATTCTGATCCCTAATTGTTCGTGGAAAAATTGACATCTTAAATCTATCTGTTTAACACATTATTTCCCTAATTTTATTGACATGATATCTCCTACCGTAGTACGATGGGGGTAATAATATACATAATAACACACACATATTTACGCTCCATCCGATACATTTTGCATACTGAATCAACAACCCCGCGTAAGATATCAACCTGAGACCATCACGTTCTACTGAGAAATCAAGCATTATTCACACTAACATCGTTCACCACAAATAAAGTCGGCATGTGCCACTTTTTCCCCTTAATACTAATCCGGTAATTTGAAATGTAGTCATCCTCAGTCAATCAATTCACCTTGCCATGAAAAGGTTGAGGAATAACGATTTTGGGAATTTCTTTGAAAGACTAACGTGTGTGCCTCTTTCAATCAATGGCTTTACACCAAATGTACCACAGCTCGGCAGGAGTACTAAATTATAACCCTCCATGTTCACTGCTACAGTGATTCTCAAATTTGCAAAGGCACTGATCCTCTGTTCGGTCTCTCCATAACTTTTCCCAAAAGAACTTATTTTCGGTTCTGTTTTCGCTAACTGTTTCAGTGCCCAATCTTTCTATTGATATCAATGCCCTCCTACCAACTAGAACTAGTAAAATAGTTGTCAGAATTCAAGGATAATTGTATCCCTACGTAAGATGCCTTAAAAAAATTTACGCAACAGAATTACGCACTAATCCTAACACCAAATTCATTCCTGATACTCACCAAGATGGTTTCCGAGGTAAAACATGAATCGCAAACATAAACAGGCTTTATAGTAAAGGATCAAGATTTTTAACCAAAATATACTGGAGATCCCTTCAGAAGTGTTCACATGAATGTTTTCCCAAGTAGTTTACCATACATTCATACGTAGATACAAAGCGCTCTAATGGGGTGAACCTTGTTAATAATAATTTTCTTTGCAGACAACGTGGACGCGAATTGTAGCCACTGAGATGCAAAATACACAACAAAAGCGCACACACCAAACTCACTGAATATTGGAGTTTTTCGCAAAGAGCACAAAGATGTATATTTTGAAAAATATCTTAACGGATTTCTTGAGAAAGAAGTAATTTCACGAACTCATTTGGTTCTGAATGTTCAAATGATATTGAAGCAGGAAGAAAAAATGTCTTCTCGGGGAATTCGTACAAGATGAATGTCTAATAGTATATCCCTTCACCTAATCAGAAACCTTTCCCTTCTTCAAAGAGAAATACAATTTTCATGAATTACATAACACAGATTATCACCTTCACCGAAATAAACTTCCGTCAGACCATCAACAGATAATGGTACGATCTACTGTCAGATCACACTCCGTAACCGTCATCCCTTTCGGACAAAATTCACTTTCGGGGGAGTCTGTAAATAGTACTCACATCCCTCTAATATTTCTTCGATTATAGAACCCTATTTCCGAAACAGAATAAAATACAGCCGATGGAGTGTATTTTGGACAGGTTTAACATTCAGGTTGATAATTGAAAATTCGTCAACTCGTCACGATAATCGCGAAGCCTAGGGAATAGTATCCCAAGTGGTTGAAAAGGATCATCTATAAAGTAGATTGCGGAAAGTCCTAACCCTTAACATATTTTTGATTTTTTAGATTTAAACTAATTAAATACAAAAGCCTCATATGAAAATCAAGTTGAGTTGCAATACGAGCAGCTAGGATACGAAACTTATCAATGTGAGGGCACCCAGTCCCTGACATCTAATGCTACGTACGCATAGAATACAATGGAAGCACAATTATGCCATTGCCCGAGAGCGAACAAAGATGTTCACTCAATGTTCCAACCGTCTCAGAATAATCAGCATAAAATAATCTAGAAGACGGAAGCTAAAATATTAGTTTCGTTCCAAACTACGGGATGAAAGCAAAAACGCTAATCCTAAATTATAGCATCAGAGGAAATGATTGCTTCCAAAACGACTTGGTAACTCTCGCGGGGGCGAACGAACGACTCCAGTGGAAAGTACGAAAATAAAAACAATGACCACTACAGAAAACTGATCAGGATATTAAGCAGAAGATCTCGCTACTTACTCCAAAGCTCGGAGATAATGTGAGCATAGACGGCGAATTGGGGGATTCGGTAGGCAGATGGAGCTAAACCCCCGTCTTGTGTGCTATTTTTACGAGTTCCATCTGTCCAAACTGACTCGGGAGGCAGCCTTGAGGGAAATGATGGACGGGGTTTCTCTCCCCCCGGACCTTCGTCTGTGCAGTGGGCAGGGGGGCACGGGGGAGAGGTTGCGGGAGAACGCTCGTTGCGTTGACGTAAAAGCGAGTGAATCCATAAAAGGAGAACATGGGTGCCTTTGGAAGGGACGGAGGAAGGGGGCCGAAGAAAGTCGTCCAGACGAATAGAGCAGGATTGGGAGGCGTGGGAGGGGAGGGAACGAGGGGGTGGGTGGAGAGAGGGAGTAGAGTGGGGGCCTGGATCATTCAGAGTCCGCTCCCCAAGCGAAGAGAATTCGTCCCAAGCCATCCCTCACCCAGGAGAGCCCTCCTCTCCGAAGCAGAGACACGCCACCACCCTCTCTAAATCCTGCCAGCGCCCACTCCAGAGACGAGGGCATGGGGACCCGGCGGCGAAAGGGGGGGGGGGCACGGGGGTAGAGCGATCCCCTTTTTACCTTACACCCCTTTCACTTTACCACTGCTCAAAAAAACCTCCCCCACCCTCGGTCCCATCAACCCCTGCCAACCCGTCCGGCAAGGCCCCTGGAATCCTCTCGACGCCCGGAGTGAGGCGAAAAACTTATATGGAGAGATAAAAAATCGGAGCCAATAAAAAAAGTAGTGCTAATGCGCGGTGTCAGGGTTGGCCAGATAAAACGACGCTTCCGACTATCAGCGGTGAATGGCGGTACATTGATGGGTTTTTAACGATTACAACTGTGTGCGTGTGCACACGCGCCAGAGAGAAACACACACGCTTTCTGGGTTTGACCTCTAGTCCGCAGAGACAACGTAAACACCGTATAGACTTCACGAAAGGCTGGTGGACAAACAAGAGCCTGCTGTCAAAATTTTTTAAAATAGTTTGATGGAGATTTAACCATCTAATTCTTTCTAAAAACTCGAGGAAACATACGAGGAGGTAATCAATACTTTTTGAACTTTTATTTTAATCACCATAGCCCTCACGAACAGATACAAATATCTTTTGCTCCTTCACACAGATAAGAAAAGCCATTGAGCGTGGAAGGGTAACTAACTACTACACATCAGCAATGCACCACTTGAAGTTTCAGAAGTTTCAAGCTGAGTTAAACCGATTTATGAATGGTACAAAGGTCGACGGGAAATGAACATGCCAATGGCGCATTGCTAATTAAGGATATAGTAGGACATCTCCTTCATAGAATGAATGCACGCTTCAGAAAATTAGTCACCTGAAACCTTACAACGAAAAATTGGACGCAGTTTCTTAATAAAAGTGAAAAAAAGAAGTCTGTAACTTACGAAGACATCACCGCTAACTTATTATGCAATGTATTCAGTGTGCGATACGTGTATGAATGGAAATTATAACGTACGCTTATGGCACTCACTTAATAATATGAATAGTCACTCTCAAATGCCAGATTAATACGTCAATGATGATAAATAAGTACAATTTGCGTTCGGCTTTAATTCCCTTGGTCGTTACGGAGCTAAAGGATTTTCCTTCATACAAGGCACAGCCGCATAAACGGAACGGCCGCATTGGCAGACGGTCTCTTAACGAGAATATTCCTTAAACTAAAGAGACGTTAGCAGGAGCTCTCGCGGGAATGATGGCGAGGACACTCGTTCCACACAAACATCCCGGCAACAGCTCTCCTCGCACTAGCACTTAAGCTCTCGAGCCGTAAGGACTCGATTAATTTCGCCTAAAACTGAGCAGTCTCATGAACCTAATGAACTTAGTCACGGGTCGTAAAGACAGCAAGATGGAGTTGAATTTTCAAGAGCGCCGCTTTGGGTTTTAGCTCATTCTCTGGGATAACGTCACCGTGGCAACCGAGAAAAGGGACCAGTGGAGGTTCGCCCAGCCCGTCCGCGAACCGCCCAGAGAGCGAAATGGCTCGGGCACGGAAAGCCTCCGAAGACGCTGAAGGAAGAAAGGGTGCCAAGCAATCCTGGGGGCGGCAGCGATTGAAAGCTTCCTCCTCTCGCCCGAAAGGCTGGCAATTATCACTCGAGAGATTCCCGCAAGCGGTTGGTTGACCTGGAAGAGGAACGGTGGACCAGCACACACGCGAGTACATTACCTGGCGGCTCGCATGGCCAGGCGGACAGCCAGAGACTCTCGCACGCATGATGACTCGTGGGCATAAGCTGCCCAAGTAGGAGGGTACAACACAACACACACTAAGCAATATCTATTTTTAGAATTTATTTAAAAATTCTATCTATAGGAAGATAGTCTACTCAGAACACACGGTAACCCAAACCAGGAATAGAGCAACAAACCTATCTGTCCGTAATATATAGTCTTTCTATATCCCTTTTAATAAACGTGTGAAATTCACTCAGGGGCCAGTTACTTTCCCTGTGCCGGTTATGGTTTCCCAGGAATATCTGGAACCCCAAAAATCAAATAGCTTGGGTGGAACTGCAGGTTCCCAGAGTGGCTTGCCCGTAAATCGAACCCGGGCCCTCCGGTCAGTATTCCAACGCTCTACCCCCTGGACTACCGCGACATAGTACATATATATTCGTATATATATTTACATACATTATTTAATTGTATTTCTATCCCTTTTCCTTATGCTTATCTCCATGTGAATATACTATATATATATATATATATATATATATATATATATATATATATATATATATATATATATAGTATCTCCATGTGAATATACTATATATAAATATATATACTTGTAAATGTGTGTGTGTAAATATATATACACACACACATGCATAAGCACGTATGTGTGTGTACGTGTTATACGCATGGCCCAACTTTTTCCTTCCCCTCCCTCACTTTCGGCTCGTTGAAAGTTTGGCAGTATATCCTGCGGGGTGCAATTCATTCCGTCGCTCCCCCCACTCCTTCTACGCCACGCCCCTCCGGTACGCACACAGGGCCCCAGTTCTACCCGCTACGCACACTGGCTCACCCCTCTTGATCTCCCCACCGATCTCTCCATTCGCTCCGGACCCTCCCCTCACTTCGGGGTTCACCCGATGCAGCGCCCCGGCCCCGTCCTTCCGCCACTCGGCCGAAAAAAAAGAGAGCCCTTCGCATTCCTCCGCTCCCTTTCTCCGGGACGATAGAGGGTTTTTGGGGGAGGCGGTGGGAAGGGAAAAAAAGGTGCGATGGGGGGAGAGGGCGAGGGAATTTTCTGCCCTCGCACCCTGTCCCACTTCCGGCGCTCCTTATCCCTTTCTACCCTCCCCCCTCGTTTCATTCCTTCGCCACTTCCGCTTTCGAGAGCGGGGGGAGGGGCGGACGAGAGGAGACCGCGAGAAAAGTACGCGGAGATCTCCACAGACTCGCGAGAGCCCCCCAAGTAAGATTAGGGAAAAATTAGCTAGTCAACTGGGCTCCATTTAGAACCAAAGAGTAGGTATGTAGCCCACGAAGAAGAAAGGCCCCCACTAATGGGCATCTCCATTCGAAGTCACGACTAATTACAAGCGACTATCGAAACTGCTGTAGAATAAGAGCCGTTAACGACCCAGTTAGACAATCTTCACTTCTCCATTGTCGTTATTTCGGTACAAACTGACAAAAACCTCTGTTTAAAAGTTTAGTTGTGAATAGACCGTTATTATTGGCCATTCATTTATTACCAGAAGGCCAGACAATTTTATATTACGTTTTTTTATAAATCGGCCTTCAGTGCAGATACGCCCGAGCCTTAATGCTTGGTAGACAGTATAGTTTTTTTTTACACCCAAAAGAACATGAATCCAAACATTTAGGGTGTACAGAGACCACACGTAAAATACACCGAACTCCCTCTATTCCCTTGTTACCTCATTTTTACACACTCACGCACGAGTTGCCACTCGTATTAGTACTCGTGTGAGTTGCCCGCATTTATTTTATCGCAGTCTTAGTATTACGTCAATGACCTCCGGCGGGGGTTGCGTCTCACTTCTTTAAATTGAGATTGATCTTTCAGCGAATCTCTCTCAGTTTTACTCCAACCCGTGATGTTTCTCTATGCGGATAATAATACAGGGTTGACATTATTCGTTTGTTATTGCAGCTTGAATTGAGTGCCACTATCTCCGTGGATACAGGTGAAGTTCAGTGAAGGGGTTCGCTCTGATTTTGCTCGTAAGCAAGCAAGAGCTTTTTAAGGTCGGTAAGTTGGGTCTCGGGAGCTCTAAATCCCACGCCATTTCACTCCTCGCCCTGTCAGTCACGCGTTCCTAGAGCCGTTTTTCCGTACTTACATCTCCTTCAATCTCATCTCTCCTCCTCCCCTCCCCCCGGCCATGCCATCAAACCCCACCCCCGGCCTTCCCTCCCCAGAGAAAAAACCATCCCCAGGGATGCGGAACCCTTGAGAGCTTTCCTCCCCTCAACCACCCCACACACACACGTCTTCCTTCCAACTCCTCCCCCCACTCGGCTCTTTATGGCTGCCGCCTACCCCACCCCCGACACACACACACACACACACACATTAGCCACCCTCCTCCCCGTTCTCTAACTGAAAGATGTCCCCTCCAACCCCCTCAACTTCCTCAACTACACCCCGCACACTCTCCTGCCTCCATCGCCCCACTACCGCCCCCAAACCTACCTTTCCCACACGGAATCCCTAACGTACACGTCCCGACCCCAACTTGCACCCCCACCAGCCCCTGCTCTCGAAATCGTCTCTTTCCCGCTCCAACTTCTTAACTACGCCTCGAGAGAGAGAGAGAGAGAGAGAAATAGACCCCCACCCTTCGGAACCCCCCACTGCTGCTGTTCCACTTTCGTCATTGCGCCCCCTTGAATGGCGACGGGGGCCGGGGCTGCCGCGCTCGACGTCAGGGTCTCAATCCCTCCAACGAGAGGGGGTCGCGCACCCACGATGCTCCCCCTCCTTCTCCCGACGCCCCTCCAGCCCACACATTTACGCTGCAACGTACGGGGGAATATCATCTCCGTTTAGACTTTTGAGAGGAAACTGCATAACAGAGCGCAATGTACGTACATATATATTTCTTACCGTATTCAACGCATGCTACTTGTTCAATGAGGTATCTCTCATTATAATGTAAACAATAATTTGGACGTGATTTATGGGGCATGGGGAAATTAAAGTAAAAGTCGACTCAGTAGACATACAATTCTGGGCAAAGCGGATGTAATTCGGTCACACAATCTTACAAATAGTCTCACTATGGCCAACATTTCCCATCGATATCGTACACACCGAAATAAAGTTCTCGGGGTACACTTACTCCATATGCCGTAAAATATTTTACTAGACAAGCCTAAATTCAATAGGATTAATTAGGATGCTGATATCGACACATTTACGTTTTTATTATGATTAATTTATTTGCACCGACTAATCAGCGGCACATTGTCTCGCAAACAGGTTTACTTGGGACTGTTGCGGCGAATAATCTTACTCTTTTTTTACCTTATACGTTAGAATTTCGTACAAATGAAGCACTGTAAAATATACCACCTAACCGCTTGCACCGAGCTAAGACAATCTACAAAATAAATATTTCGATTCCGGGGTACTTCTCATGATGCCCCGTTACGCAAGGGATGTATCAGAATCCCATTTCTGGTAAATATTTAAGTAAATACGTCCGAAATATATTAGAACGGTAAGATTGAAAATACTGCCATCATTTTGCATGCCCACAAGACCTGCCGCACTCTCACTCGTGGGAAGAGAAAATCCCAATGCCCCCTCGCGCAACCTGCACGGCATTTCGGCATAAAAACCGTTTCGCGTTTTTTAAAGGCAGAAGGCAGAAGGAGATCGCTCACGGATCTCACACTCACCGCAGGGCCCTTCTCGAACCGAAAAACTAATTGCATGAGCGATTCCGCAGATGTTAGGAGGAGAAGATGGGGCCAAGGGAAGATAGGACTTGTCTGCGGAAGAGATGGGTTCGTAAAAGATCTACGAAACTCGGAGAAACCCTTTTTTCGGACCACTTTCCAGAAACTTCGGAGGGAAATAAAATCCACTGGCTCTTCCTCCTTTGGACGTTCTTTCTTCTTCCCCTGCCCTCCCCTCCTACCATCCCTCCCCCTCCTCTCTCTCTCTAGCTTTCTAAACGTTCCTCCTCTGGCAAAACACCAAGTTTGTACGATGCCTAAAAGATTGCTTGCTTTGTTTAAGTTGCTGCGAGTGTACGAGCGCGCATGTGCCCTCTCCTTAATGAGCTTTTACTTATTTCTACCTTTTGAGAGCGACACGAGGGGAGGAACTTTATATGGTGGTACCTTACGTTAAATTGACTCAATACGTCCAAAAAAGTAAACCCCAATGCATTGGGACGTTATTTCCCTGGATTCTAAACAAATATCCGATAACTGTATTTACTAAAATTGTCCATCGAGCGTACTTCACAGCAGACGACCAAACTGGAATTTTTATTTCCATGCATATCTACATCGACATCTCGTGGATTTGATCGCTTTAATCGCGATGGAATTAATCACCGCAGGACCAATCCTGTTTTCGTCTTTCTTCATTAAGTTCAAGTCACGACGGGCCTCGTTGAGCAAATATCTTATCTCCCTGACACACATTCCTTGAAATTCTTCGAGATCAACAGATAGGAAAATTTATATTGTACTGAGGTATCAATGGTGGTTAAACTCGATTCGTAAACACAGAGACTACAAATAGAGCCAAGTGACTACAGCAAAGAGCACAGAGACAACAAATACGAAGTGCCATCGGACCTATTTTATTCCTTCTTTCGGTTAACGACATTAACTCAGTATTCACTTGCAAGACACGTTTATTTGTCGACGATAAAGTGATTTACAGAAGTATCCGTATTCCTGAGGATAAAGCAGCTTTATCATGTGACCTAAATGCTATAAAACGCTGATACGACACTTGGTAATTACATTTAAACTTCAAAAAATGCCTAGTGATGATTTTTTGGAAAAAAGAACAATTCCCTCTAGAACTCCTACTACATCGGGAACACCGAAATGGAGTGTGTAGACTCGATTAAATACCTAGGTGGTACCCTCACCCACGACCTCTCCTCGGTGAAACACATTCGGGGAATATGTGGGCAAGCTGGCAAAAAATTAAGAATTTGTCAGAAGAGTATAAGGTAAATGTGATTAATAGGCGAAAGAGATGTGTTATCTTTCACTGGTAAGACCTCATTCAGAATATGCTTCAAAGTATATGAGATCCTCTTGAAGTTGGATTATTTGCCGAATTGAATCGCGTGCAGCGCCGAGGAGCTAGATTTGTAAAACGTTGTTATGATAAACTGAGAAGCGTATCCAATATATTAGAGGAGCTAGCCTGGGATTCACTCACGGAGTGAAGGTTAAAGTATAGATTAAATCTCACACATAAATTGGAAGGACCTCTGTTTAGCAATGATGTATTATTACCCCCATCGTACTGCGGCATGATAGATCATGTCAATAAAATTAGAGAGATTAAGTGTAGAACATATAGATTTAAGATACCATTTTACCCACGAACGATAAGGGATTGAAATAACGTTGTTCGACCGCGGTAGAGGCGAAAGTATTTTGGGTCAAAATTGGTCTGGTGTAAAATCACCCCCTGCCACACACCCTAGCGGTGGCTTGCTGGGTACTAAAAACTAAAGTAAACTAGACCTCAGTTCCAGAATGGAAAAGCCATGGCCGAGTTTCAAATTTCTTTTAATCAGATAAAATGGTCGAGTTTCTTACTCTTTTTATCAGATGCAATGAAATAGGCGCAATAAGGATAATGATAATTTCGACAATAATACGGGGCGAAATATGGACCCTCAGTTTCTTTCGCACATTGAACTGAAGACAACATCCACGGAGGAGACGGGAACCAAAACCACGACCTATGAAGAAGAGGGAAGCTATCCACATGACGGTCACGGATGCGTTACGTATTAGCACAACTAGGCGATACATTCCGGCTTTATTATGTCAATGTTCTAAATGTACTCCTTAACCTATGAGGTCCATCTGAATGGCCTCACAGTTTTTCATCCTAGAAAATAAATATGAAAATTTGCAAACACACAATTGTTTAGTTTAAACTCTTACAAATTGTGCTAGAAAAATGTAGAGAAATGGCTGTTACGTGTTATTAATGTCGACACGCTCAAAATGGAATAGGCCCAAATTGAGAACCAATATATTAAGCGTACAATTAAGATTCAATAATCTTATTGAACCGATTTAAGGACCTTCCAATAGCGATAGAAAATGTAAAACCCTGCAAAATTTAGAAAGGAATCACTAACTGCCGCTTTAAAGCATTCCGAAAACAGCAGCGAAGATGACAAAAAAGCGGGGACATGAAGGGAGGCGAGACCATGTTTACACATGTGAACACGCAGGCAGGCCATCGACGAGAGACATCGAAACACACGTGTTTGACCCGGGACAAAAGGACACGCGCCCACCAATCAAGGAAGGGGCGGCTGGCACGTATTTCACTGCATTACCTCAACATGCCAAACCCACGTAGTTGGAAGACGAAAAGCGCCGAATGCGGCAGAAGTTGCCACAGAAATATCCGCGAACACGTTTATCATCTTACTACGCCGACGGAATTCCATGCAAAAAATGGGAACCTATCCACACATGAATAAAACAATTATTTCCCTCCAGAGTCTACGTGAGAAGGAGTTTGACCCGGTTTTAAAAAAATCACCCGTCTATTGCACGAACGAAATAAATAAAGGGTGCAATCACGGAGTCGATCTTTTGGGCAAAGAGAGATAGAGACATGATAAAAGGAAATCTTTTAAGGTAATGGTGGAACTCGCACTGAATCCTTAAGCTGGATTCCTTTTTTGGCCAATGTCCCACTCTTCCCCCGGAGCGAAGCACGGGATATTTTGCAAGTGGGGCGGGAGAGAGGAAGGAAGGAACGCAGCGAGTGGTGGCCCTGCGCCGCGGCAGGCCGGACCCGTCCTCGGGCGGGTGGGAAGAGACGGCCGAGATTAATGATGCCCTTCATAATCCCGCAACCCTTTTTACGGCCCCTTACCGCGCGCCCACAGCTCCTGGCCGCGGAGGGCCCTCGGATATGGGTCAGCAATTAAAACCCACCGGAGGAAACAACGGAGGTGTGATGAGGGGAGCGAGACCTTGGGAGAGTGACGTCTGGCGGGAGAGCGGTGGCCAGGGGGTCACGGCCCCAACCCCGAGGACGATGCGAGCGACGGGGATTTTCATAGGAAAGTTAACCCCACCACCCTCCCACCCCCGAACAGTCAAACTATAATCCCTGCCACAGATTCCGCCCCAAAACAAAACCTCACGGTCGGGGACTGATCCAAGTTCCAAGTCCAAAACCAATGCGACGGACGATCGATCACGAAAACGAAATGCCCGAGCGGGGGCCGTGAATCGTCGCACTTGGCCCCGGGAAAATTGATAATACGGCTTGGATGAGATAAATGGGGGATCACGTTCATTTCAGATGCCATTGAGGAGACATTTTTTCAGTGAAAAATCCCGTATAGCTATACAAAGTTTTCGGTAAACCCTCCAGAGGAACACGCCGCAGGGCGATCAATCAAAAACCAAAAAATACCCACTAGCTGTTACCCATGATCCTTACTTATCAGCAGTAGGTGCAACTCGACTTTGCTGCAAGGGTATACATTTTACGAACGTTAACTCTTCACTCCATGAACACCTTTCAATGGGGAGTTGAAAATAATATATGTCCTAAATACGCATTCTATTTCAGTTATATAACTCAAGGTGGAAACAAATGACCGAGAGAAAACAAGAAAATCGTCCCAATACATTACATAATCATATACATCACCGGGATTAAACATCACAGGAGATATGGGTGTACTTAACTAAGACGGAAGATAAAATGTCACTTTTCGTAATTGTTTTAGGAAAAGTCAAAGTTTAAAAAACTGCGTCATCAATACATATATAGCTTCTGATAGCGGATGTGGACTCGGAGCAAAATTTTAGGGCTCATGGAGGCTCAGCCAAATACAAGGGGCTATAAAAAGGAATAAGGATAAGAAAATGGAATATAGAAGGATTTACCGCGAAGATAATCAAGAAGTATGAGAAAGCAGTTGACAGAACTCTGAGTGAATATAGGGGATGGGTAAATCAGTAGAAAGGAAGGAGTGTTATAAATAAAGTATTTAAAAAATCCAACGAAACAATGGGAATTGTAAATAAAAGAATGGTTAAAAACCATAGATTGCAACAGAAGATGCACACCGATTAGGTAAAGAGAAGAGAGATGGAAATAGTGAATGTGGCAATTAGGCGAAGAAAATATAAGGAGATAAATAATAAACTAATGAGGGGGGATTAAACATATATACATATTATTATAAGGTAATCTACCGGTTAAGGTAGGTTTATGGATGGGCACAACTACCAAATAAATATTTTGTGACTCCTAACAAAATACAATCCAGAAACCTACTCTACAGCAGGTCCCTCTTCATCTCTGTGTACTTCCTTCCTCTATGTACATATATACTCATATATTCAATACCACACATATTATTTAATATTATAAATAAATAATAAAAATGAAGGTGAAAAACTAAATTGTGGTAGCAGGATTAATGAAAGACTCTACAGAACCACGCGATGAGGACAAGGAATGTATCATCAGGAAATAAGAGAGGAGGACCTATACACACCATCGGAGATATCACAGGGAAAACATTAATCCAACCAGAAATGAATAAAACATAAAATACTATATGGCACAAGTGTTAGATAAGTAACCGCAGACATCATCGCCAAATTAAGGCCTAACCTTTGCAGAAATTCCTCTACGCGCAACGCCAACCTTTTGATGTCGGCATAGAACTCACAACTCACAAATACGACATTCCTTATTATCTACATGGTTTAGACATAAAGAAGGAATAATGTCCAAGTGGCGATAGCTTAGGTCCAGGCAAGATTAACTGCGAGATGGGCAATCTAAGAAAGCGATGGTACTTAGTTCCTCATCTGGAAAAGCTAAGATAAACGTGAAACATGAACGCCATACATTATAGCAGATACTATTACTTCACAAAATAGGAATTATAAGAATAATTTCCAGAGACTGGGCACTTCGTAATTCAGGCAATGTGCTGGATAAAAATTTTAAATTACGACGGGGGTACTGAAACAATAGCTCAAGTCAACAAGAATAATGGAAAAATAATTCAACAATCGACAAAGGCTATGTAAAACATCCGTTTATGTGCTCATTAGAACCGCCAAGGAAGCAAGATGAAAGATCTGACACGTTATACACGAAAACATAAAATTTGAGTGCAGTCACGGTAAAAAAAAACTCTTTAACGGATGTGACATGTGGTCACGGTTGTAAAAATAAACGACAAATGGAACGCTTTCATTTCCGAAAAATCACGTTTCCCCTCCCTGCGACTTCCCTCGATGGCCTCGCAGCCCGTGCCCCCAGCGCCCACTCGCCTCCCACAACCCCCAGCCATTTTCGCTGAGCGAATCACCAAAGCAGGAAACGTCAATTACAGACACGTCACTCCCGCGATTGCGGCCCGACATTGAAATTTCCTATCGACTGCCGATGATCAAACTAACGCAGCGGAATTGAATATTAGATATCGTGATTAAGCAGTGTCCCCTTCCCCGAAATCTCGTCTCGATCAAAACCTCGGCTAATATTTGCTACTCGACGAACTTCCGTCGCCCACCTTCCTTTCCTTCGGCCGTGTGGGGGGAGGAGAGAGGCTCCTGCCGCCCACCCAACCTCAGGCACACGGGCGAGTCCCCCCGAAACCCCAATCCTCTCCGATACCCCGTGAAATAAGTAAAATAAAGGCAGTGGGGCAGGGAAAGTAAGGGAGTAGAACAAGCGCAAATTACCACCCGTCGATCCACCCCCTCTCCCAACCCCGGTTAACCCCCGTCGCGAGAGTGCTGACGACAGAGGCCACAACGACAAAAAAGGGTCACACGGAAAAATACTGCTTGATGAGAAATAATGCCGGATGAAAAAAAAACCAGATGGAATCCCCTCCCCCAATCTTGGGGGCGGCATTGCTTTGTTCGGCGGGATCAGTCCGCAGCCACTCGTCTCCCGTTCAGCCGGGGGGAAGAGGGAGGACCACCGCCGCATCAAGTGAGTGCCCCCGGGGAGAGGAGGGAAAGGGGTGTCTCCCGAGATGGGAGGGAGAGGGCTCGGAAGGGCGCCGTGTCCCCTTCGCCTACGCTCGAATCGGTGGAGATGACAGAATGAGGAAATTGAAGCACAAAGATGTAGATCGTCCGTCATAAAAGAAATAAATACATTTTCTGATCATCCTATTCAACAGAAAATAATGGAAATTCGTGCCGTTTAGAATACAGCCCATGAACACATTTTAAAAATAGTCATTTAGAATGTTTTAAAACTTAAACAAGCCGGGAAAGTAATCTAATTACGATCCAGGTTTCAACAATACGACCTCATCACTGTTTAATCCTTTAAAATTAATCCAAAGAGTTCAGATGACCATATACTACTCAATTTTGTGGTCAAAAATTAATAATTTCAAATAGAGCACATAATTAAACCCATTCTCTTAACCAAAACTTATTTCCCACTTTGCTTCGATTTAGACAAAGAAACTCCGTGATTCACGTTTTTCGAGCGCGTTATCTCAGCGCCGTCATGTCGCTACGAGGGCGGTGTGTCGTGAGACCTGTGCCAAAGGGCGAGTGCGTGTCAGAGACGTGAAAACCTCGAGAAGTGAACAGAGGATACGATCGATCGAAGAGCAATCAATTTTTGGAATCCGTCGCCAAACGGCAGGAGTTCGTCATGAATTTTCGCCAGCCAAGAAGATGATATCTGAAAAGATTCCGGAAATCGCACTCCTCGGAACGAATTTCTGCGAATGCTTCGAACATGTGACCCCGGCCCTGGAAGTCAGACAGCATTCCTCGATGGACGGTTTAATCACTCGCAAATTACGGTTCAGGATTCGGCAATGAAATTCTGCCGCTCGCTCGCAAACGAGCATTTGTGAAGTCCACGTTCTGCCAAACATCGATTCTAATTGGCTGCGCACGAGGGGCGTCGTCGCCGTGATTGGCGATCGGAGCGGATCCGCGTCGCTTAAAAGACCAGCTACTTGCGCACACAAAGGCCGTCCCGTCATATCCTAGAGAGACAACCCCGCTCTCGGCCACACGCCCGACCCCGCCCCCCTCCCCCGGTGCAAATTACCACCCACCGCATATCTCAGTTCGTACTCCCTTCATAGAGGCCTTCATCAAGAAGAAAACAAAAGAGAAGCAGCAAACAACAACAAAAAAACACATCGAAGGACGGGAAAGTGGGAGGGGAGGAAGGGAAGGCGAAAAAAAGGAGAAACATTCGCCGAACGAAAATGCGCGCTGCACTCCCTTCCAGCCTTGATGCGACGATGGTAAAAAAAACAAAAGAGAGCAAAAACGCGAGCGGACAGAAATCGGAACGTCACCCGCCGGGATACACGAGTGTCTCTCTCTCCGGAACACACACACACACAAGCCCGACCGACCGCGCCCCCTTCCGCCTTACTCCTCCGTCACTCGCGCGAAAAAAGGAACCGATCCCCCGTGTATCCACCAATCAGGGAAGAGAGATCGGTCGAAGGAAGAGGACGATGGGGAGAGAATGAAGGAAACGCGCAGCAGCTATCGTGACTTGCCTCATTTACCCCCTCCGTTCCACTCCCGCCACGCGAGAATCAAAACGCCTCGACACTAGCCATGTGCACCCCCAGGCCACAGGCGGAGAGCGAGGGGTTCACGCTCCTGAGCGACTCCTACAGACCGGAGTACACCCGCCATCTCCAGCGTCTATACCGCGAACCGCTAAAATCCCTCTCCCTGCTATTCGAAAAACACAGAGCTATAGCGAGGAGTTGGAACGAAAAAATGGACACGCTCAAATACCGCGTTCTCCCTGGCTGTCGACTTAATATCCTGAAATGCACAGCACAGAGGCAATCACCTACATTAGGAGTTAAATCAACCACGAGGGGAGCGCCAAGACGAGGCGATTACACGGAAACTACGCCCCAATCCATCATAACAAATCCAGAATGTTACATGTTCAGCACCCGCGGGTCCATTTCCCTTCAAAAGACTCCCAGTTTCTCTTCTGGGGTGCCTACTTCGAATGAAGGAGCTAGACAGACAGACATTGCTCTGATGTATTCTGAAGTCATTCAATTCCCCAGCCCTGAACACCACAATATTGTTATAATGCACTTTTTTTACCAATATGAACGCTTTGGAATTTATTGTGCCATCGGCGAGGAAGTTGAAGGAATAAACATTTACGACGAAATTAAAGACACTGAAATCATGAGCATAGAACAAATATTAAAAACAAAGTTTATAAAAAAGAATCATTTTGTTTGTTTGTTTGAAGGCAAACTATGGTAAAGTTTTCAAGTTACTTGAAAATATTGTAAAGGTAAACTTTATAAGTGATTCCTATTGATGCTGATTCTCTATGAAAGCACCTATTATATTTTCTAAGACTCAGACCCAGTGCATTTTGAGGTAGAAGTAGGGGTTAAGGTAAGGGGTTACGATTTAGAGTTAATTTGAGCTTCGATTCTTACCTTCGCCGCCAATGATACTACGTCATATGTTATTTTGCACTCAAGTGGGTAACAGTCTGGCCCCCAGAGTATCAATATAAAAGTAACATTCCCATACTCCCTTCGAAAATAAAACCATCGGCTACCAGAATATCGAGGTGGAGACGGGGACTCCGGACTGAAACTCCGCCATGAAACCCACTGAGAAATGCATTTTACGACGAATATGTTTTCCAAAGATGGGAAGACGCTGTAATTTTAACCGTAAAGCACGTCCAGTTTCCTCTATTAAAAAAATATTTCCCAAGCAAAAATGGAAACCGTTGGCAAGTTATGCGTAAAATTACTTTTCTTTTTTTTTAATTCTAATCGCATTTTCACTAGCTGTTTTCATTTGCACCCCCGACGTTAACTGGAAACAAACTGTAAATGCTCTGTTGCCCTCGGTTGAGCCATCCACGGAACAACTTCTCTGACGCAATTTTTAATGCTGTTGCGTGGATTCAAACCTTTGGGGTTTTTATGCGGTACTTTTCGACCAACTTAGCTTCAAACGGTAAGGCGTTCATTGATGTCGAATTCTTTGCACCGCATGGCAAAATAATAACGGACGTATCGGTCAATCGCAAGTCGACTTGTTCTGGAAAGAGGATGCGTGTAAATTGAAATATTTTGTGATTGCGGGCAGGATGAATGAATTGAAAAAGAGAGAAACGGAGTACGAACTGATTGAGGGTGGAGGAAGAGAGATTGCTGTCCCCGCAAAGCCGGAGAAAGCAGAAAAGGGGGCGGGGGAGACAAACGGGAAGGGATAGGGTTTCGGAGACTGCGACAGAGACGCGGCGGGTGTTCAGTTGGTTTTCCTGGGATGGACTAGCGGCGTTTGGACGACGGCACGAAGAAGGGGCGATGCTAGAATGCACGAGGGTAAAGCGAAACTTATTAAGCTATGAGATAAAACCCATCACTGTGATGGCGGTCAACACTAACCTTTTTAGTCTGATATGAATTTTGATTTGATAAACTTTTTTATCTACATTTAGAGAGAAGCGTAACTCAGTTACGCATCGCTCAGTTCCTTCCCTACCGGTTCACATCGAGCAATGAAGAAGAATCAAAGACCAAGACACTTCCAAAAACCTAAAATATACCCTTAACGCCACTGGCAAACCCAAACAAAATCTAGCCTAAAATTAGCTCATGTGATATATATTCATTCTCTCGACGAATTTGAACTTGTGGAAGCATCTAGGGTCGGGAGGGTTATTCCAGTATCGAAGGGGTGATTACGAGTCTTTCGAATCGTACAAATCTTCTCTCCTGGATTGCACACGGAAATACTAACTTAGGTTACGCCCACGCCTCACAATCCGATGGTTGAATGAGATTTAATTAAACTTGACAGCAGAGAAGACACAAATTGCACCCAGTCTGCCACAAGTGAGAGAACTAGCGAGCGCGCTGGCACCACAACGACACAGAGAGCAAACGGAGGCAAAGGCGACAGCATCGTAATACTGATAATGCACGCCAATCGACACGAGCCATATCGACCAGAAAATAAGGGGCCGTAAATCCTAAACTACGTCGCTTGCGCCTCCCCCCTTTCCCCTCTTTATGTACACACACATACACACGTACACGGAAAAGGCAAGTCGAGGTCCTTTTGAGATCCAGCAGCGCGGCCCACTGCTCCACAAAGGTAAAAAAGAGAAGAAACCCCGGCAACCCGGGTCGCTCCGCCTCCCCCCGCCATCCGACGAAAACCCCTTGAGGCACATAAGGGCGGCGGGGCGAGACAGGTGGGGAGGGGGGGGGCAGGTCCGTCGTGGTTCGTACTAACCGGGGGGGGGGGATGGTGCTGTGCAACTCTCGCCCTGCTCTCCTTCCTCTCCCCTTGGCTGGTGTGCGCGCGGAGCTATTGACAGCGCGCGCGGAGAGAGAGGAGAGGACCGCTGCTGCTCTGAACAGAACGCCGCTTTCCCGGGATTCTGAGGGCCAGGGAATGAGTGACGGGCAGGGGGGGCGGGCGGGGGCAGCTCGGGAGGAATTGCGGAACTGCTGAACGAAACGGGGGCGATTACAAGGGGGTGAGGTGGGGGGGTGAAGGATGGATACTATTCGCCCTTCCTCCCATGCACTCGTAACTAGACTGCCAAGTCTCCTCTTCCACTTGACCGCAAGTCAAGTGTACAGCTCAAGTAATTGTGAGGACAGATCATCAAAATGCATTTCTAAGAGGAAAAAAACACGTTATGAAACATATAAAAATTACAATGTAATAACCGGGGATAGAGTCCGGGAGGTTAGGTCGCCAGCACCACGGGCGAAAGAATTGGGATTTTCTAAAGAAATGGCGGAAGGAGAGAGGGAAACCCTAAGATTTAGAAGCGCACTCTCGTTTAAGAAACCTGTTCGCCGTCGGCGGGATTCAAACGCGGACTCTGGGAATGCTAGGCGAGATACAGCCAAAAGCACGGCGACAATCAATCATCATAATTAAGCGATTTAAGTCAAAATCAAATAATAACAATAGCAATCAACTGCATGATTAACAGTTGAAGCCTTGAATAAATTCAAGGTGCTTAACCTAGAGGGAATGTGCAGCGCATACAAAAATCTATTCAGGACTGTATATGTATGCTAAATACATCCATCGAAGTAGGAGTACCAATGCTTCTAGATGAATAAAAGAACACATTTCATTGAATCAAATTCACAGACCACAGCGCAAACGCAAGAAGAGAGAGAGACGTCAGATGGCCGAGTGAGATATAACTAATGACTGGGGTGAAGTGATGATGGGCTCCTTGAATAAACAGGTCCCCAGGCAGTACTTCAAATTTCGGGAGTCAAAACTGGTGACGGGTCAACCGTTTCTTTATCATCTTGTGAGTACTCTTTGCGGGAAAACATTCTTTATATATGTGTGCGAGTGTATGTATGTATATGTATGTATGTATGTGTATATATATATATATATATATATATATATATATATATATATATATATATATATATATATATATATATAATAAACACACACCGAAATCTTAAACTTTCTGCAATGTGAATGTTCTTTTACGTGTTCTCTATATATATTTTGTGTTCTACAGTGCCAACCAAGAGTTAAATTGCTCTCGTGAGTGCTTCTACATCACCTATGTACATTCATAAAACATTTAGTGAGAGGGCTTGATTGGCTCCTGAAGAGTGTCGGAAAATATCGTGATGAGAAGCGCTACGACAATTCGTTAGGGTATTACTCAAATTACGAAAATAATTCAAACCATATCATTATAAAATATTCCATACCTTGGTAATCATTTTATTTATAATAAACGAGCACAATAGCATTCGTATAGCACTAACTCATCAATATGTGTCATATATTATTTGTAAGATCTAATGGCACAGTTTACATGTGCAAAAATTACTGTTTGAGACCCAACCATTAAAAAATATTTGATAAAGATGCTGCATTCAAAGAAATGGATGCTAATTATCCGTGAGGTTTGATTGAAACGGAATGAGGGAGCACCACACCGACCGAGACTCCACTTGGGGTGGTCCAAACGTATGTGGGTCAGGACCCGGCCGTACATTAGAGTCCTCGCGGACCTAAGGGTGGTTTGGGAGGGCGCCGTCTTGCACGAGCGCCCCCCCCCTCGCCCACGGCTGGGGTGCAAGGCCAACCCAGGCCGACCTCGAGCGCACATTACGGTGAGATGTTGCTGCACCCAAGGGCCACACCCTCCATTTGCTCTCCTTGGCAGGCGTTTCAGCCTCAGATACAACTCCGACAAGGCAGTCAAAAAATTTAGATCACCTAAAAAATCACGGCATAGTGCTCGGGTTGAAAATTATCAAAAAATGAACTAGTGGATCAGTCCTAGAAATATGAATTTAAATATCCCTTTAAACCGAGAAGGAAAATTTAAATTTTTAAAAATTGCTAATTGTAAGACAGAAATAACTACGCAATGAACAATTACTTTAATCGAAGTAATTTATGTTATTAACAATGATCACGCATCAAAGCCTTTATCGGGAGGCGCAGACGTTGACATAGGCGGGCACTTTCATGCACCCGAGGCGTGTCGAGTAGACGTGCTTCTAATATGGCGGTTTCTCGCATGCCTCCGTCTCCAGGCCTGGCGACCTACTCCGACGCCCGCGATTCCTACCATTCTCCCGATGACCCATTTAAGTCATGACTACACCGACACCCAATCCCCACACCATTATGTCAAAAAACGGAGGAGGCAGGTGTGGGAACACCGAGCAATTCACCCATCAAAAGGACCAAACACCCTCCACCCCCGCCCTCAACTCACCCTTGCCATCGTATCCGAATAGGTTGAGGGCCGGCGGTTAGTCAGTGAAGTAAGCTGTCGAGTCTCGAAGTTTTGACGGCACGACCTCTCGGTGAATCGCAATGATTGCTCATGCACAAGGGGGTGTGAATACCCCACGTCGGCGCCCCCGAGTAGTAATTACGAGAGTCCGATGAACGGCAGCCCCTTTGCCCCGGGGATTTCCACCGCACGCACGCTTTGCCTGCAAGCGGGAGAGACGCGCTGACGGGCGGCGGCGGCCCTGCGCGCGGCCTGGTGGGGCGAAAACGAGGCGACAGTCGGGGTACCGGGCGAGGCCGCTCATGGAACAATCCCCCCCCCCCCCCAAGGGGTCATCGTCACCTCATGCCCACTAAGTCGGCCGCTCCTCGAGTACTGGCGACACCGCGGTCGAATTACAGCACGGTCTCGGAGGAGAATGAACACTCTTGAGGAATATTCACCTCCAACCAACAAATACACCAAACCACAGTGGTGACGTGAACCAGATTGGACGACGACTGATGCACTCACTGGTAGCTTACGTCGCCGCAGGGACGTCCGATAAATTGGTCGCAGGAACTCTAGCTGGACTAGTAATAGCAGCGGGGTGTTTTTTCCAGGCAAAAGACAATCGAGGTCATACCTCATTGCAAACTCCGGGCGAGGAAGTCCATCGGGGAAGAGCACTACACCCACCCATTCGACAGGGGGGGGGGGGGTACGCGACCAGGAGGGTCCTGACGGCTTCATACTGAGAGGGTCGCCGCCGACGCGCCAGTTCCCCTCGTCGGCATGGCAACTAACCGACCCCAGATCATCCCCTGCCTCAAAAATCCTCAGCAACACCGCCGAACTGAGAAGTCATGACCCTTGCCCTGCAAACCCCAGTCACTGGTTCCCAATCCTCGGATGGCGTTCCAAATCAGGGCTTCCAAGATACTCTCAAAATGTCGCGGAAATGTACTCGGGTAATAAGGCGTGTTTCTGAGTACAGAAATCAAGTACTGGAAATGGGTCACTTTGAAACAGGAGGTGCAGATTTTTTCCCAATCAAAATAATTATCTAACAAAAGGGAGTCACGTGGGATAGCAAATAAGAGCGTAATACGTAAACGTAGCTTAACGGTCGCTCACTGCGTTCGACAAAATTCGCGGTCAAAGAGGTTTGGCAAACACTGACCGAGATTACTTCACGAAAAGATTTTCCGGAAAAGGAGAATCGTCATATTAGCAGTAAGAATTACAAAGTTAGAAAATTCATGAGGGGAGATAAAACATCTTAACTGCAGGAAATTCCTAATTTGGCAACACACTACCATCTGGTGAGCGAATTCCTGAAGGTACCCACGCTGCCGAAGAAGGACAAGAGGTACTTGAATCATTGAGGCCATGAATATGAATTAATACGCGTCAACATAACATCGAGATTTCATAGAAACGGCCACTGTGGGTGTTGGCGAGCAAGGCGCCCCTTGAAATATGTAGGTAACTGAGTCACCAGGGAAATTAGTCAAAACAAAGACCATGACCTCGCCACCAGATGTGGTGGACACTTATGAAAAATTGTATCGTTTTCAAAGGATTGTTTTTTTCGTATTTAAACACCATTAATTGATAGAACGTGAAATTCTACATTTTATTGAAATTGGAGTAAAATATCCAATACATGCAATCGCAAGTCAGTGGCGTCGAAACTATGATCGGTGTGTCCATGTTTGCAAGCCGTAACGTATATGTACGTATCACCTCTCAAGAAGCCCGCCCAATCAATTGACCGAAATACTTCCGCAAAAACACAACTGAGTATTCTCCATTCTTTCTGCTTTTATTGCAGATGGACATGTGATTTCAAACTATCGAGATTTGACAAATAATCAGCACGGCAAACATACCCTATTATTTAGTTGACACAGATCACCAAAGCTATTTTTAATCTCATGTTTTTAGCAAAACAAATAAGTTTTAAAACCTTACATTAATCGAGTATCAAATACCTACGAGTACTTTATTGTGAGTTTTGTTTTACTTTTCCCGAAAACACTCCACTAAAATTCTGTTCAGCTTAACACTATTTCATTTTGGATCGGAATGAAACGATAAAAAGGTATTTTTCAATGAACCAATAAAAGAGGGCCAAGTTCCCATCGAATGTATTTAAATTCCCAAGTCAGTGAGGCAGGGAGGAGTAAACTGTACCGCCTGCAAGCAACAATCATGTTATCACGGAAGAACGTGGCAAATGATATATAATATAAATATATACATATATATATATATGCACATACATGTATATATATAATCCTCCTCACCGGCACTCTCCTCCTATTAGTATTCGGGCGCCCGAGGGAGCGTCCATCCTGCTCATCGCCAGGGAGCGTGTCGGCCCAGACACCCGCGCCGCCGCCAGGGACAGCACTGTGTCCTCCTCACTTCCCCGCCGGCCCCCCGCCAGGTCCCGGGGAAGACACCCGTCATTGCCCCCGGAGAGGGACAAAACGGGGGCGGCGGTGCTCAGGAGCGATGCGCCGATGAACCACGGCGAAAAGAGAACGCCTCCCTCTCGCCGCGCCCGCCGACTTGTCCTCCGACCCAGGGGGGCCGGTCGCTACGCACTCCGCTCCCCCCCTGGGGCCGTGGTCGAGATAACGCGCGCGGACAAGTGCCCCGCCAGCCCGCCGCGCCTGCGTTCCCACCGAGGAACCGTTTGGGGAGGAACCCACTGTCACACATGTAACGACTAAAAATACAGGTTCATATTAGACTGACCCACTGACACCCTCTCCGGAGGATCCGGGCAATCTCTCCCGCGAAACGGGCGCCGTCGAAATCAATCGTTGGCGCACTCTCGAAGGGGCAAAGGGCCTGAGACTGTTTCCACTCGGCTCTGCCGGTCGAGGACGCCATCTCGGGGGTAGATTAACGCACCCTTCTCCTGCCCCTCCCCACGCCCGCCCCCTGAGTCACGCAATCCGACGGCGCTTCGAAGAAGGCGCTCTAGGAAGTCCTCCCGACCCACTCTCATTGCCCGCACCACATGCAGTGGTGGATACATACTGTAAGGCCATCGTTCAGAAAACTTCCTCTCGCTCCCCGAACTTCGAACCGTGACATTTACCAAAGCGTGTTTCCCTTACTCACTGAAACTTGAGACCGAGGCGTCACAAATCCGATTTTTCGAATAAATTTCGCTAGCATTGACTTTTCATCGCATTTTTCAAAATTCACATTGATTAGTCGACGTGTTTATACATGGAAAGTAGCCAAATAATGAATGATACAAAATGGTTACCTATAACGTCGTGAAGTGTTGATAGACAGAGAGTCGATGTGTTCGAGAAGTATTTGCTAGCAATCAGGTCGATAGGTAATATCTAATCTACTAATTGCCTCGGAAGCAGAAAGATCTACTGGTTCTGTTTCTGCGGACATAAAAGTGCTCAATATATATAAAATCATATAATATGTCAGTAAATGATCATTAAATGATATCAACACCTGGTTTATCCAACAATCTGAGTCACTGGACCACAGCGCTTCCCTTTATAAATGTGCAGTACACGAACTTCAATTAAGTTAAAATAGAATATATAATAAATACAAATAGATTCCATAAGAATCAACGATTGTGCGCCAAATTAATTTCTCTCCTTCTTTCCTCGAATGATTTAATACAAACAATTAGCCTTAGAACCGTTTGGAAGTTTGGACCATCCCAAAAATTCAATTCAATTCCGTCAAGATCTATTATCGAACGCTTTGATTCGATTCTGATAGCAAGTAAACTTAAAGTATTAATAAGTTATTAATCATCACTCCGGTAGAAGGAAAACAAATACTAGCCAATGATTATGCTCTACAGCATCTACCCTATTACGGATGGATGTTGCTCATCGGTTGCTAAGAGACCTGCAGAGACGAGGCACAGCTTATATGTATGATTCAAGACTGCAGACTACGATCTCCCTCAATACCATGGCAACAAATGACTACCGGTGGTTGGATGGAAGATAAGCAGCATCAGTTAAACCTCTGCAAATAACTATCAAAAGTGCAATGTCATCTGCTGAACAGCCAGACGAATTCTTCACACATCTTGGATATAAAAACAAATTTCGTTAAACTATCTTGGAGTAATCTTATTCCCTCCTTAAGAAACACCTACGGAGAAAAATACGGTGTCAATGTCTTGCACTTACACAGACTGGGCATTAACTGTATGTATTATCAGTGCAGCCTCTAAAGCACGGAGTCGTCCCCGGAGCTGACCCCCCCCCCCCCGCTGCCCTTCGCGCTTTTAAGCCGCGAAGCAAGTTTGTCGGATGGCGGTGAGTGAATAATTCAACCGCCCTTAATGGAGAAGGAATACTTGTCCTAGGGAGGGGGGTGGGGTAAGGAAGGAACGTCGACTGGCCACGTCACACGCCTTCGACCTACAATCGCCAAGACTCGAGCCCAAATCCACCCCCGGGAAAAATTTCCGCTAAAAGGCCGATAAATATTTCATCTGGCGAAGAGGCGACGGAAAGCGAATTAAAATTTACGTCCATTTCGAGAAATGACGCAAGTCCTCACTAATTGCCGGGGTACGAATGAATTTCCACTTTTCCCGAAATATCTCACGATCTTCATGCGTCACAAAACGTTATTTCAATCGGAGTTCCCCAGAACACGGGAAAGGGTGGAGGAAGCATTAAAAATACATGCGACTTTAAAGCCTCCATAGGACCCTGATTCATTTTCATCGACACTCCAGTGAGCGATGCCAAACCTTGAAAAGGGAGGGCGAGCCAGCCGACCACTGACCACCGACCTGGACGCGAGCTGTCCGAGAGGACATCAAACGCTTGATGTACTCTTTTCATTTCCCTCGGTCTGTTTCAATATCTCCTTCGTAAAAATTCATCTACGCCATCCGCATTAGTCTAACGACATATACACACATTTCGCTTTGTTGCATCGTGAAGAATTGCCATGGAGTGCCACTTGGTAGCCATGGTCGAGTGCTGTGGGGGAAGGTGAATTTGGCATCGCTCGGCGCGTAGTTTGGGAGGGCAGTGGTCCGCAAGGGCATGAATGGGGCGAGATCGCCCCTCCCCACAAGAGCAGGCGGGGCCCGCGCGACACCCACCCACCCACCCTTTTCCTGGTTACTGGGGTAACGGAGGAAAACAGTACGGGCACCCCGACGCCCATCCTCACTCAGTCGATTCCTTGGAGGTCCAATAGACTTCATCGCATCCATTAAACTCTATCGGAAGGGAGTTAGGAACAAAAATACGGTTTCCACTTAGTTCACCTGAAGTTAAT
This sequence comes from Hetaerina titia, assembly GCA_037158775.1. Lineage (NCBI taxonomy): Eukaryota > Metazoa > Arthropoda > Insecta > Odonata > Calopterygidae > Hetaerina > Hetaerina titia. The sequence continues at coordinate 106,760,721 of CM073771.1, read as the reverse complement.
TAGCAATAATATACTCCAATGATAATTTTCTAAGTTAAACTACGTCAATAGGCGTAATTATGGATATTAAATATTGCTTTCCAATGAAAACGCACCTTTTTCTCACTGGGGTATCCTAAACCTACACATTCTGATTAAGGCAGCTGAAATTACTGCACTTTCCTGCCCTTTTCCTGTGAAAATTTACCTCGAGTCTTTTCGGGAAAAATGAGATTACACGGAACAATATCTTTTATTTTGATCTCCATTTGACTGTGTCTTGGATTCGTGAACATTAGCTCTCCTGCTCCCAAATCTCTTTCGGGTACATATGTTGGGTCGAGAAATGGTTGTAAAAAATATGTGCACAGCCTATTAAGATTAAACGTGAAAGTTCCGAGTTTCGGAAGGTTCCAACTTCGCTTTGAATGCTTCAGCAAAATACTCCCGTTGACACGAAAGAATATTAAGTTGATTTAAGGAACCCATTAAAACGCCCTGTCCAAAAAAAATTGCAAGAATTCAGGAACAAAATCCGAGTAAACTTTGAAATTTCGAAACTTGGAGACATTACAAATGTATAATATGCCTGATCTGCACTCTTAGAAACATGGGATTTTTTCTTGTATATTCAAGGTTTGACAGAGTTATTTTATTCCTTTAACACAAAAATTAAAAGTTTCACATACTCTGTAACAATATTCCCTTCCATTTAAAATAAACAAAATATGGCATTTTTAGTATACTTTTACATTTTCACGTTCAACAAAAAAACCAGGCTCTAAACTCGGACCGTTAAAATCCCCTGGAATCATAGCGACTCACTAATAGCCCCAACCCATACTGCATCATTAAAACAAAGGAATAACTTTCTCAGATTATTACTCAGCCAATGGAGATTTGCCATTTTTCCTAGGATATTTGCAGGCATTCGTTCGTTGACAATTAATCAAATTGCTAAAAATTGAAGTAGGACACCATTGCCATCAAAGAAACAACAATAATAAACCAGAAAATTTATGAAAAAGTTGTTCTTTTAGTTAGCCTTATGTCGCGCACATTTTCCGAAAACGTGTAAACACCGACGTGCCACACGCCAGATCTAGCAACGATGTGCGCGGTCTATTTGGGAAGATTAAATTCAACCAGAATGATAGTTGAGGGAAAGAACAGGGTAAGAAAACCAATATGACATATTAGGGAAGGATATTATGCGTGTCTTTTAAAAACACAAGAAAGTAGCATGACACAGGACACCAAATTCGAGACAACTATCGCAACCAGTAACGAAGTGGCGGGAGATTCTAGACGCCGCTCATAAAAATCCTCCCGGGCAGAAAACACTGACTCAGCTGATATCCCAATTTTTTCACCGGATCAACTACCACATCCAATTAGCACTTCACTTGGATCATTCCATTCCCGGCATCCGAGGCGGGGAAAAAGGCGGTAACAAATGATGATCATAACACCGAGTAAAGTTGCAACTAACCTCTTTTCGATGTTGAAGCGGTCCCAGCCCACGCTCCAAAGAGAGACAGAACCAGTCCACAGTATATCCACAGCATTTTTTACGTGTTAACTGCATCTTTCACGGCCATAATGCTATTCAGGATACCAATTTTCAATCTGATCACACCGTTTCCCCACCGGCTTCAAGCCCCTTCACTATCGACCACTGCTGGCGAGGGTTCCCAAGGTTCAGACTTTATGTTCAATAAAATTTCTACAGTTCCACCATCTGCCGGTATTTTGGAGAAGCTCAGTGACTGTATGAGAACTTCTTATTCCAAGTTATCAACGCCATTTTGTTTCCAATTTTGATTATACAAATGCTAATAATTAAAACTCTTTGTAAATGTATTCGTTACACCTTCACTTAACCTTTTTATATGGTGATAGAAGAATTTTGAATGAATTTTCATGACATTTTTTTCTGTAATATTTGAATTTGGCAATTGACTTATACAAAAGAAATATTTACTAAATATTTGATTTAAAATATTTTTATAATATCTATAACTGCCCTTGAGTTAAATACATCTTACAGGGGCTGCAAATAAATGAAGTTTCATATTATCATTTGTCATTTGTCACTTTGCTATATTAATTTATCATACATCTAAACATGGCGGTAGAAACAATATACACATCATGTGCTTGTAATTGGTCTCGACATTGTACAGATTGGGGAAGTAATAACTTGATTTGTTTTGGAGCGTGTAATTCTGTTGCTTTATGTAATCCTGAGGTTAGTCCCAAAGTAGCCTATTCAGGATATATTTCCTGAAAATGTTTTCTTACCTGTCGAAATCACTTATGATTACTTTCTCTATTATAACTGTAGCTAATTTAGTAATGTTGTAATTTATTTATATTGAGTTAACTTCCAGAAAAATACATCTGGATCCATAACTCACACGTTATGTCAACATAGTAAACCTGTGAACTCCGTTAGATGGATAAAAACGGAAAACAATGTTGAAGAATATGAATTTGTATCTACGTCTTGTGATTGTACGGCTAGTTTGTGGAGAAAAGAAAGTGATGATACATATAAACATGTATCTTCGTTGAATGGTTGGTGGTTTCCTCTCATAAAAGGCTTATATTTAAGGATTTATATCTATGAGCAAAGGTTAAGCGAAAGGTGTAGACTTATGTCGTATTGCTCTAAGGACATGTTATTTTTAACTCGATTCATTGCCAGAATACGTGTTTGTTAAATGATACAAAATACTACACCTTTTAAAATTTAAGGTTTAACAAATTGGCTTCATTTTTAGGTCATAAAAAGGATGTAATAATAGCCGATGGTCTAAGGTTGTCGAATTCTTACGATAATGTGTCTGTCATTATCGCGTCTGCCTCAATTGATTCCACAATCAAAGTTTGGCATGGGAACGAAGGGGGTAAGCTAAAATATTCCTTTGCGGAACAACTGTTTTCTTTTGTGGAATCCTAAAACCTACTGTGATTTCATTTCAGATGAGTTCACCTGCTTCCAAACTTTGGACCTGAAGGATGAAATGTGTTTTGAGATTCGCGTCTGCCGTTTGCCTAAAACATCCATCCCTCTTATTATTTGTGCAAATACTGACTGTAAAATATATCTCTTTGTGAAAATCCAAGATGAATATACAAAGTTGAATACACTACAAGGCCATGAGGAATTTGTTCGCTCAATAGACACCACATACATTGGTATTATTTGTTTTTCTTTAAGAATTCATGTTTTAAAACATCATAGTTAATCTAAAATGAAAAGAACTCTCATCATTCATAGTCTTCTCCTTGGAAACACTAATCATATGAGGCATGTTTTTCTCCAATATTTGGAAGTAGTTATTTAAATTGTTAATATGAGATAATCTAACCCTTACAACGGATAAGTGTTCACTATACATGGCATTAAAAATATTTTGAAATAATTAATGTTATTAATAGCTATTGAAAGTAGTTTGCTCTGTTTACCTAATTATTTGTGCTTCTAATTTATCATAGATTTCCTGTTTTAAGGGTATTAAGTGAATGGTACCACAAGCTATGTACATCTCCATGGGTATATGGGGTGGTCAATGCAATTTAAATAAGTAAATAACGATATGACACATTGAAGCAGACATTAATGTTCCATTGACATGCATTTGCGTCCATCAGGTGTAGTTTTTAAGGGTAGTAATCGTAGAATTAAATTGTTCCTTAAAAGTCATGTCTTTTATTTTACAACTCTCTCATAAAGATTCCCATTTCACAACTACGAAATTCATGATTTATTAAACTTGGTAGTGTTATCATTAGTTTCTACATTTTGATAGATTCATTGAAACCAGTGCTACCATCTCATCATTCTTGGCATTGCCATAGTGCTTGCCTCTATTGTAGCCCGACTGCAAAGTGGCATGTATTCATAATGAAGTCCTAAATTATGTTTCAGATTCAAATGAATTGCTCATAGCCAGTGGGGACCAAGGTGGACAGATTAGAATTTGGCGATTGAGCCCTCGGGGAAATAAAGCTGCAAGTAGTCGTGAACAGTGTGAGGACTACAAACCTGAAGAAATAACCTTCTGCGTGAATGAAGCTGACTCTGATCTCCATTTTGCAATTGCCATTGAATCTGTGATTCTTGCCCATGATGGTATAATCAATGGTTTGCAATGGCACCCTAAGTTGGCGACAGGTATGCACTTATTTTTCAATGCATGCCTGTTTATTTTCTAACCTAAAAATTACTCTTGAAGCTATGCCATAAAACATAACTAATAAGGTCAATTTTCAGTTGAAATGTGTTTATAGAAATTTATTATGTAAGATTTAACTTGTCAGTAGAGAAGAATATTCTACTCCTCAGTGTGACGTTGATGCCTTATAACCTTTCTTTCGTATTCAAGTGGAAGTTTTTGTGCAATTGTAGATCTGGTTCATGTACATAGACCATTCCTTACAATGAATCCCTCACAACATGACGTCCCAGAAAATTCAGCAATAGAAGTAAATATCACTCATTTTTTCACTTCAAATTCAATCATTTTTGTTGAAACTGCAATCCTGTTCTTAATGTGTTCTCCAATCTTTGGCCATTTATGAGTATGTGGACATAGTTTTTTTTACTATCTGCATTTACTAAATCCACCTTCTGCTTTCTCTGTTCTCATATCATCAGCTCAGTCAGGGGTGAGCCTAAAAACCTTTCAGCTGCTATTTCCATGTACTGAAGTATAATTCATAACTTTAAAGTTTAAATTCAATACTGCATGGCAATCTGCTGGCTTCAGATCTCATGAGATTAATCTAAAACAATATTTGAGCAGAGAGGAAATATCCCCATTAGCCCAATGCATGTTTTGCAGCAGCACCTCATATGAGTCGAAACTACATGTGTAACTTTGTATACATTCATGATATATTTGAGAATATTTTTAGGAAGCACTTTCAAGTAAAAATCAAAACTCTATTGCTTACTACTGGCTCTAAATAGTGACATGATCGACGTTTGTAATAAAGTCAACAATTTAATATGCCTGATATGCATAAAAAATGCTTAGTAATGTATTTTTCCACTTGCCTTAAAGGTCGCAGTAATACCCATAAGAAGCAGACCCATTTTAGAGCACATTTTGGAGTAAAAAATTGCATCTTATGGGCTGGGAAATATGATAATTATTTTGTTGCTAATAATTGCCCAATTGGTTTTCCAATATAAAACAACTTCAAATGGATATCTATTAAAAATTAACTTCATTATAATATTTTCCTGAAATATGATATTTTTCTTAAAATCCCTGCAGCACTTTTCAGTGGTGCTGGTAAAATGTGGTGGCTTTATGAGGGTAAATTCTTCCATCTATCCTACTCTCTCTTTTTCAAACAGGCCTATTCTTAAGGCCTGTGAAACTTCACTTTTTAATTACATTACATTTCACATTTTAAACTAACACCATTCAATAAAATTGAAGGAATATCTCAACATAACTACACCTTTGCAATTGACATGATGACCATGCAGTCATTAATTACTTATGGTTTTCTTGAACAATTTTTGTCTATTAATGTATCTTCAGTGTAAAAGAACTTATTTCTGTCTAAGCATATTGAAATTAGATATTATATTCATTGGAAATTTAACCTTTTATTAATGACTTATCGTATTTACTCTTTATTTTTATGTTGATCATATGAAGCTTGTTAAACTTGAGGGAAAGTGATAGAATTTAGTTTTCTAAGTCTATTTTTTCACAATGCTTGAGCATTCTTAATAAAGTGTTTGAAATTTTCTTCTCTTAATTGATGCCCATCAAAAACCATGATTGAAGTGATGAGGATGCAGCTATTTGTTTTTTTGCTTTCACAGTTTATAGTTTATCTAATCATTAAATTATTCATCTTTCTTTGCATGATTAAGACACTCCATTTTCCCATGTAAGCCTCTCAATGTTAAATGGTTAGTAGAAGCTCAGGCCATCCTAACCAATCATTTAACATGCCTGTTCTCCCGTAAAGTGCTGCATTTTAATTTTTCTGTAGCATTTCTGTTTTCCTGTTTTGATAATGCATGTTGGGCAACTAATATGCAGGGCTTTAACAAAATGAGTTGGCTCTTTTTCCGAGTCTTATGTGCTCATAACAAACTTTAAAGTTAGATTCACAGTTGCCATATATTATATCTAATACTCTCATATCCTCTATGATCCTTTTTAGATTCCTCTTTTCATAATTTTTTCTTATTCATTTCCTTTAGTATATTGAATATTATTTGTAACAAAAAGCCTTCACAAAGGTATTCCCAAGTACAACTTCTCTTTTTATAAAGTCCCCATTCAAGCCACAATCATTAATATTTATTGATTTTATTTGTGCAATGTTTACAATATCTTTAAAAAAACTGAATCTCATCGTATTTGTATATCTCTATCATAAGTGCAAGGTTTGTCTAAAAAGTATTGGTTACAAATTTTTCCTGACGTGTGCATGAAGTGCTGAATTCAGACTGTCGGTTAAGTGTGTGCATGATTGCAGATTGCATTGGCATTGAGAAGATGGCAGTGCTTATTATATTCACTGAGAATTTGGCAAAGTAAAAGATCTGTGGTAAACTTGTCTCAAAGGTCTTGATGGACAACCAAGAGCAGACTGTCTGCTTGCAAAATTTTCTGCAACCGCCTCACAATGATTCCCCAACCTCCTTACAGTCCCAATTGGGGTCCGGTTAACTATTGTCTATTCCCAAAAGTGAAATCTTCCCTTAAAGGACACCACCATGGGGCCCTAAGTGCAGTCGAAGAAGCTTGCATTGATACCCTTTAGGACCTTCCAGAATTTGCCTACCAGGGAGCATTCGAGTAGTGGAAAAGTCACTAGCAAAAGTGTGTCAACACTCAAGGGATGTACTTTGAAGAATTTTGAACCATTATGGTAATATCTGAAATAAATCTTTTTTTCTGAAATAAATCTTTTTTTCTGAAATGTGTTCCATTACTTAAATAAAAACCATGTAGTAAATTACTTTTGTTTGAGAATGGCTTAAAATTATTCTAGGATTCGTCCAATGATGATTAGAGCATGAATGTTATGGTCTATTCAAAGAAATACATATGTATGTAGGAAATATTAAGATAAGTATTATTCATTCTTTGTCCCTGTATGAACCTTGTTGAGGATTCTGGCACTGAGAGATCAAGCAGTCAGCCTCAGTGTCAACAAAAAGTCTTACAGATGGCCGTAAGCCCTGGTGGGAATGTGTAATTAAGGGCACCTATGAGGTTTTTCTCATAAACGTATTAAAGTAGAGATTTCCACAGTGTGATAATTAAAGTACCCTAAGATATGTTGCTTTGCTTAATTTATCCAGATATAGGTGGCCTTCATCAACCACTGAAACTCCTTTCCTGTTCCATGGACAAGTCAATGGTTTTATGGGAACCTGAGCCTCAATCAGGAGTCTGGCTTGAAAGTGTTAGGGTTGGAGAGATAGGTGGGAACAGCATGGGATTTTACGGATGCAAGTTTGGACCAAAGGGAACCAGTATATTGGCCTACAGTAAACAAGGCTCCTTTCACCTTTGGGGCTTAAACAAAGTAAGTCCAGAAAGAAATTTGTGATCATTCACTCTGTGATATTATGTTCCAGCATATGTAATCCCTGAGGATCTTGGGAAATTTAATGTAGACATGTATTTAATTATGATAAGATGAATGATAAAAATGAGTTACTTCTAATAGAATGTTAACTGATAATTTTAATTCCATTGCACCAATGTCAGAGTGTAAATATCATTGGCTTTTATTGGGAAAGCAAATGGTTTTTACACTCTGGAATTGTTGCATTGTATTGCACATTAAGTGGACAACTCTGTTAAAAGTTACTGTCACGGCATCTCCCACAGTTTCTTAGAATTTGATAATGTTAAAATGTAATTGATGTGACACACCCCATTCAAAGCGTTGTCTATAGCCAGCAGAACTAGGAGTTCACTAGCAAACATACAGCATAAATTATGGACTTGCAGTGGGTGAAACTCCCCAATGCAAATGGGGAGTTTCCCCTGCTGTCAGTTAAGTCTAATGTGAAATGTCACTTTTGGTAATAATTTAATTCAAGTAATTTGAAGGTATTATTGACCATATTGCCTTTAGCCCCTATAAAAATCTGCATGCATTGATATTACTATAATGGTCAATACCAAAATGGATAGCACAAATAATAGTTGACACAGTTTGAAAGAGGTCCATTCTGGCTCATACAGTTTTCAATTTATACTTATTTTATTTTTTTAAACTCATTACTTCACTTCTCCCAACCCATTGCATCCTAATGGATAGGGTCATTAGCAGTTATGTGGCGCCCTCCTTTATGCACCCCTGACCTTTTAGTTAGACACACCCCTGTGGAGCATAGGTCTCTGAGATTTTCCTCTGCTGCAATAAACAAAATCTGGGCTCAACTTTTATTATTGGATGGTGGGCTTTCCCTCATTTTCCCTAGCACTCATGCATAAGTTATTAGAATGTCACTTACTAATTTGATTCCGAACTTCAGAGGCAGGTGTGTGAATTGCAAAAGCATCTGCCAGTATAGACTTCTCTTTCAAGTTCATTTTTAGTTATGAAGTTGTGAAAAGCATATGGATCTAATCCATAATGGATTAACTGGCTCTTAGTGGTCATGGTGAGGAATGGGTTAGTGTTTAACTGTGTTGCTGGTGACTCAAGGAATGTTTCCCATGAAATGGAATCTGAGAGCATAATTTATCAGTCAAGGTATTCCATCTATGCATTTAAAGGCAGGTTTTGGATGGGCCCAGGCCACTCTTTCATCCCAACTACCTTGAGAGCTTCCTATTTATTTGCCCTTCATTATTTCCTTCTTCATTTCTTCGTAATTTCTGTCTCCATTCATGCTCTAATCTAAAAAGCCTCCTCTCTTCCTTCTTCTTTCCTGCAAATGCAACATTCACCCTTCTGTCGTGGCATGTACGACTGGCTCTCAATATTTCCTCCATCCATTTTTCTCTGCATTTTTTTTTGGTTTCCCTTGATAACTTCCTATCTTTGCCCACCAAATTAAAAACCTTGGCTTTTGTCTTTGTCTCTGCCAAACTTATTTTCTCCATTCTACACCACACTTGAGTCTCAAAAGCTTCCAATCCACTCTCATCCTCTTGCCTCAGAGACTAGGTCCTTATCCATATAGCGTTTTACAAATGATATTTAAGTATTTACTAGTGCTTTCTTCCCATCTTTACTCAGAATACCTACCATCATTACCTTCTAATTGCAAATGCCTATTTTACTAATGCAACTCTTCACCTAATTTCCCTATGCTGTCCTATACTTATTTTAAACTTAGTTTTCTTTTTTCTCCAAAATCTCAGTGCTTTTGTTTTCCTGTTATTAATCCTCATTCCATACCTCCTTCATTGTTCCTGAATTTATTCAATAATTCCTAAAATGCTTTGGCTATTTAAATCATGATTGTTCCCTCAGGAATAGAGATAGATCCAATTATTGAACTTGTGAATACATATGTTAGTGTTCCAATGAACAATTTTATAAACTATCAGAAGGTATGTCCATCGGTTAATTCTAGCAAGCATTTTTATGGACAATTTTCAATGAAATTGTTTTCATTTGATCACCCACTTTTGAAAAATATTTCCTGTTTGCTTCAAAATGTCAATGATTTATTTTTTGCCCGTGCTGGCTCTGGTGAACAATCCAACAGATTTGTGAACATACGTGACAGTATTTACAAATCCATCCATGTTCATGAAGGGGACCAAAAACGAAGGGACACTCAACTTCCTTGACATTGCCAATGCAAATTGAAAATTAGAATTTTCTATCTTAGGAAGTACACATATCTTAACAGAACCATCCGCAGCAATTCAAGGCATCATCTGTCACAAAAAATGGCTGACTTTCACTCAATATTACCCAGTTTGCTAATCATCCCACTGTCACAATCCAAATCCAAAGTTGTAAGGCATTCATTTCAAATGGTGGAAACAAACAGTAGGGAAGGTCCATCTAAGGAAGTCAGACCGCAAACATGAGGACCACATAAAGAGGGATGTGGTCAATGAAAACTGAGTAAGGGTAATGGTTGATAGTCTCTATCTATTACATTAGGTGGTGGTCTTCTAAAGCTTCTGCATATGTAAATGCATGTATTTAATTCATTAGTACTTCTTACTTCCTAATCCAATATATTGAGATTAAAAAAATGTTTATACTTTTTCTCTCTGTTCTATGCTTCACTGGCATTGTTTCTTCTCTTTCTTTTGTCACCATCCAGCCTGTACCCATTTACCTCTACATCTTTCTCCCATCAATTCTTAGTCTTTTCCTCAATCACCACCATTATATTCTATGGGCAATGTGAGAATTGATTCTAGCAGCTCTTCAAACTCTCCGGTTCCAATCCGCCAATTTCTTAATTCCTTCATAGCTCCTTGAACCAACACTTTCCATTACCTGCTTCTCTATTTCATTCTTGACCTTCCTCTCTGATATTTACCCTCTACATTTCCTTCAATTGGTCTTTGGTAAGCTATTGTGTGCCAGGATGTGCCCATTTATTGATATCACTTTTGCTACCTAAATGGCATGAATCATCCACTTTTTCCATCATTTTTCAATATGTTCGTAAACTTAGGATTGTACTTTTTATCCCTTTTCCATCATTCATTTTCATTGTCAAAGGCTCTTATTAGATCAATAAATGCAATATAGTTCAGTTGATCTTTCTGTATCTTCTTCTCTACGATGAATCTTAGAACAAACATACAATAGCTTATTTTCCTTCTCTACTACATCTCATCCAAATTGATTCTTTCTTATATACTCTCCTGCATTTCCCTCCATTCTTTGGTATATATTTCTTGCTAGAATCTTTGTTTTTTGGGTCTTTAAAATGATTGTCCTTAACTTTTCACATTTTTCTGGCTTCTTATATTTAATACTTTTTCATTTGTCTACCTACCTCTCTGTCCAGCTTATTTTATGCATCCAAATCCACGTATAACCATCCTCAAATCATTCATCATCTTTCTCAAAGACTTTATTAAAGATCTACACAACACTAATATCTTTAGTAAAGTCATAGCTACAGCCATATCTGATGATGACGCCTAAGCGTTGAAACTAGTTGTATGATAATAAAGAACAGTGGATGTATACATTGTGTTCTTAATAAAATAAATAATGAATTCATAGCTAATCTTTTCTTCACATCTTCAATTTAAATTCTTAGGCATAAATTTCTTTATTTCTGAAAGTACTTATTTTTCTCAGCCATTTCTCCTGTTTTCCATGCTACATGTTTTACCCAGTTTCATCCACTAAACTCCAAATACGTGGCATGTTCCATGTGCTCACAATTTTATCATCCTTCTTGGATAGTTAAAATTAGTTTTCCTCTTTCTCAAGGGTGTCATGACATTCACTCCCATGTAATGTCTCTTCATACTGCACCTCTCTTAGTCATGTGATAATGCACCATCACATCCTGGAGCCATGTTGTTGGTACAATGTCTAACTATAGCTTGATCATCCACTAAATCAACTTGATCAGCACCTGCATATTTTGATTCCTATTCCAATTTTTCCCTTGCCTCCTAGTACATATTCTTGCATATGGCATCATCAGTTGACCCTGATGCCTCTGGTATGCGTAAAGAAGTTGGCTTTGGCATTATTGCCTTGGAGCACACTTTTATCAGTGAATGAATGTGGCCTTGTATTTGGCCACCTGTACCTTTGGGTGGGTGATGTGACAGTATAGTGACTAGAGTGCTGGCATAATGACTAGAGGGCCCAGGTTTCATTCCTGGTGATGTCTCTGAATAATCTGAATGCCACCCAACATGTGCGATTTTTCAAGTACCAGATATTATTTCTGGGAAGCCATAGGGGGCACAGGGAAAGGAGCAAGCCCCTTAATGACTAGTTGGGATGTGAATTGCACACATGATGGGGTAGTATTTGGTAAGATTATTTTATCCTATCAAACCAACCATCAGGTTGATTACTGTTGGTTGGTGAATCTATTAGTTGAGTCAGCGTTACCTGATGGTTTTTGAAAATATGTTAAACAGTGAAATTTTAAGATCTAGCACTTTTAATATTTCAAAATATACACAGCAAATAGCAGTTCACATGTCATATTTTACTTTTTACAAAAATCAATCATTTGTGAAACATAGTGTCCTATAACTGCTGACCCTCTTATTTGCCGCACTTGTCGACCCTATTCACAAAGTTTTTCATCATTCTCTTGATCATGTTACAGGTTGTAGTGCAAATCTTTCCCTCAACGGCATCCATAATTCAACAACAGTACGTGGCTTGTTGATATACACTTTTTTTTAGGTAGCCCCACAAGAAAGAGTCACATGGACTAAGATCAGGAGAGCCTGGCAGCCAGTCAACATCTCTGTGGGATAACACATTCCTTGGAAACAACCTCCTTACTTTGGCCATACACACATTCGAAGTGTGATCTGTCACTCACACAAGTTTAAACCACACTTTTCAATGATTTATACAGCAGTGAAAAAGTTTAAGGAGGAAAAAATTTATGCAACATGATCAAATAATGCTCAATAGTTCACAGTGGCAGCTGTCCCATTTTCTTTGAAAAAATAAGCCCCTAAAACTCCTAATTTCCCCAATTCAGCCCACACTCTAACTCTATTGCAATGCAATTGGCACTGGTGTAGTCGTTGAGGGTTATTTGGCGACCAATAATGACAGTTTTGTTCATTAACATTGCTAGTTAGGTGAAAATGAGCCTCATCTGATGTTAAAATCACAATCCTAGGTTCTTCCAATATTTTTCTCATCATATCTGCAAAGCATCTCCGTCTCACAAAATCTTGAGGCTTCACCTCCTGGGCAATTGCATTTTTGTAGGGCTGAATGTTTATACTGTGTAAAATGCATTGGATGGAGGAATTTGACAGCCCAAGAGACCAAGTGTGTCATCTTGCAGATCAACTGGGGCTCTGTTGAATTTCTCGATGCAAAACTTCAGTGCTTTAAAATGATGTGGCTGTCTTAGCGCTGCCTCCCGGTTTTTTTCAATGCAAATGCCATCTCACGAAAGTTCTGAGCCCATAACAGAATAGTATTGTGGGTTAGAATTGCATCATAGTGTGGAATGTTGAACTGGAGACAAAACTTCATCTGCATGGTCGTCACAGATTCTGCATTGTTGAAGATCATCTGTATGGTGAATGCATGGTGTTTTTGCATGGTCAACCTCTGCATTGTAACTAAACTGCTGCTCTAGGAGAACATTGTGAGATCAACCACAACCCTCGACTACAAGTACAGCCTTGCTACTACCCAAGTTAAAAACATCTGGTAATGCTGACTCACCCTCTTGACCCCATTGGAAAATCCTCTGATTGAAACTAGTGTAAACCTTGGGCAGAATGTCTTCAGTGGTAGTGAGTGGTCCATGGTTTCTGTTTTTCTGTATTTTTAATGCATTATTGTGCTCCAAGCCTCAAGAATTACCTATCAGTAGATGGCATCATCAAATAAAAATCCTACCCTCCCCTTTTACCATAATTTTCTCTGTATGCTCATTTAACTCTATGTGCTCTGTAGGCTCATGGAATCATTCTCTTTCTTGAAGAAATGCCCCATGATAGAGGGAGGCATATCATACAAGCCAGATAGGGGTATTACTTATAAAATGTGAATGCTGTACTGGAAACTACATCAGTTATTTTAGTCATATAATATTGGTAGGAAGTGGTTATACTTTTTAGTTATTAAAGTAGGATATTTGCCCTGTAGCATTTGATATTGTATGATGATTGTTTATCTGTGATATTTAGTATTGAAAATAAGATATTTGGCCTATAATGTCCTTTTCATCATCTTGTTCAGTTCAGTATTCTCCTTTGTATTTTATAATTGCATTTTCACCAGGATACAGGCAGCTGGGAACCTAAAGTAGCTGTTGGTGGGCATTTTAATAGTGTGGTAGATCTCCAGTGGGAACCATTTGGTGAATTTCTTTTGTCAGTGAGTTGTGACCAGACAACAAGGTTGCATGCACAGTGGAGGAGGGAAGGCGGCAAGGTAAGCAGTACACACCTGTACATGTTCATTTGGTTTGGTAAAATATCACTTCATGGCTGCTATACACTATCAGAGTATTAATTTTGAATGTATGTACTATCTGTGTGCACAAAATTGTTGTGCCACATACAAAACACTAAGCAATTGAAATTTTTAATCCAATCATATATTCTAAAATATAAATGTGCTTACCTTTACTTTAAAATGTCAGCCATCACCGAAGTCTGTGGTTTGTCTTCCATTAAATGTCCTAATGCAGTGTAGGTATTTGGCAGTATAAAATTAAAGTACAAGCAGTTTTGCAAAATTCTGTAAGATGTCATCAAGAAAGCATAAATAATGCATAATAGCTCAATGACAAAATGACTTTTAATAATCAAACCACTTTACTTTTCCGCATAAACTTTTTAATTTTTACAACCCAGGTTTTGTTATAGTATAACAAATGCTATAACGAAACCTGGGTTGTAAAAATTAAAAAGTTTATGCGGAAAAGTAAAGTGGTTTGATTATTAAAAGTCAGTATGAAGATTTTCCACCAAGTTACGCCAGAAACTGTTTTATTTATCAATGACAAAAATCTAAAAATTTATGCAAAGCTATGGAGGACATGGTTAAAAATAAATTACAAAACAAAAACTTAATGCCTAACAACGCTTAGGAAGTTCTTCAGATTGGAGTCAAAATATCTAACCCAAATGAAATAACTAATATTTTCAACGATAATACCTGACATCAATATGTCATCTGGCATATGGTAGTGAAATAATTCTGCCATAAATCAGATGCAAAATAACAGTAAGAATCCTACATGCTTAAATTTCTTTAATTCTAATATCAACCCTCAGTCGTTTTTCTTAAATCCAATTTATGGAAAAGAAATCCTCGGTATTCTTTTGAGCTTAAAGAATGATTTTTCATTTGGCTTTGATGGCATACCATATTGTTTTAAAATACTATGCCAATTCAATTTTAATTCCATTTATGGATATTTGCAGCCAATCTCTTGCCAAAGGAAAATTCCCCGACTTATTCACAACAGGTAAGGATAAACCATTTTTCAAAATCCATACTAAAAAGAAAGACTTGTACTTTTCCACAAATTTTAACATATGGTACAACACGTTTCACCGACTTGCGGCATCATCAGGTACTGTACCACCTGATGATGTCGCAAGTCGGTGAAACGTGGTGTACCATATAATAAAAATCTGTGGAAAAGTACAAGTCTTTCTTTTTAGTATGGATATTAAATACTTCCACAAAGTGAAGCCTGAAACAATAGAATACATTATTCAAAAAATGGGACTAAAATAACAAAGAGAACTACAAACCTTCATCCCTCTTTCCTTCTTTTTCAAAAGCATTGTATGATAGCCTAACCTCTTTCTTTAAAAAAATTGCTTTGCTATCTAAATATCAATTTGGTTTTAGGAAAAATAAATCTGTCATTGATGCTCTATTCTGGTGATATTTTATAAACCAAGGATAGTAAAGAATTTGACCTTTGGTTACTAATCAGGCTAACCACTCAAATCTAAAAGACAGAAAACAAATGATAGAAATAAGTACAACTATATCAGATCCCCTTCCTATAAATTGTGGGATATCCCAAATCTCAATTCTTGCCCTGTTCTGTTTGTACAATTTATAAGCAATCTACCTAAATATCTTCCAGAAACAGAACCTGTCATATTTGTAGATGACAAACATTATAGTGAAAGGTAACAGCTGTGAACAGCACAGTAACAGCACAGAGTTAATCAAACCAAAGATAATTTATTACAATTGTTGAAATGAAATAAATTAATTCTTATTGTTGATAAGACAATCTTCATAGATTTAAATCCCTATAAGGAAAAATTCACCAATAAGTATAACATTGTATAAATTTCCTATCAAGGAAGAACATCATACTAAAGTTCTAGGTGTTTGGATTGATTCTAATTTAGTAGTTAAGTTCATTTAAGTCGATAAATTAGTAGTAGTAATTCATATGCATGTTTTAGCTAAGTCTTTGTCCCTGGATGTTCTTCAGGCTGCCTATTATGAATATATCCACCCAAGGATAACGTTTAGAATTTTTTACTTTGAGGATCCTCACATTATTTGAAAAAATATTGCAGATTTAGAAAGTAATTTAAAAAATAATAAAACAGGTTCTATTAAGAACTCACGTTTAACTGATATATGCCAAACTAGATATTTTGCCAGTGCTATGCATTTATTTAATGGAAACTGTGACTTTCATGCCCAAAAAATATACATAATTCCATAATTACGACCCAAGATCAAATACACTCATTACAATTGTTGAAATGAAATAAATTAATTCTTATTGTTGATAAGACAATCTTCATAGATTTAAATCCCTATAAGGAAAAATTCACCAATAAGTATAACATTGTATAAATTTCCTATCAAGGAAGAACATCATACTAAAGTTCTAGGTGTTTGGATTGATTCTAATTTAGTAGTTAAGTTCATTTAAGTCGATAAATTAGTAGTAGTAATTCATATGCATGTTTTAGCTAAGTCTTTGTCCCTGGATGTTCTTCAGGCTGCCTATTATGAATATATCCACCCAAGGATAACGTTTAGAATTTTTTACTTTGAGGATCCTCACATTATTTGAAAAAATATTGCAGATTTAGAAAGTAATTTGAAAAATAATAAAACAGGTTCTATTAAGAACTCACGTTTAACTGATATATGCCAAACTAGATATTTTGCCAGTGCTATGCATTTATTTAATGGAAACTGTGACTTTCATGCCCAAAAAATATACATAATTCCATAATTACGACCCAAGATCAAATACACTCATTTTTTCACTTAATTCATTTAAACAGGCAGAACACACAAGTTAAAAAGCGTTGACCGAATCACACACCCAGGATTCAAACTCTTCAATCATCTGCAAATAAGTGTCTTAAGTTCAGGAAATTCAAACTATGTGTAAAAGATGTTGTGCAAAAAGCTTGTTCTATAATATTATTTAATGTATGAATATACTTCGTTTTTGTCTTCAAATAAGTGTGTTGTATTGTATTTTATTTATTTGGTACATTGTATTTCATGTGTACTTAAATGGTTCTATATTCTGTTGTGTACCTCTTTGGTCTCTCCCTCTTGACCACTCCATACATATGTATTTTGTCTATGGATAAATAAAACTACTTCTGCTTTTCCTCTTTCCTTGTAATATTGGATTTCTATTGACTCTGAATAATTGTCAATTCTGTGATTACCCTCCATTTAAAAAATTATATTTATTAACATATTGTTACCTCTAATATTTCTTCAAAATGCACTCTCCAATAGGTACAATTAGCTACACTGTCTTTCTCATATTAGAGTTGACTATCCTAAATAGGAAATATATATTATATTAAATAGTAATCTATCTCACCCCTCTGCAACAATTACAGGTTAGCTGGCATGAAATAGCTCGACCTCAAATTCACGGTCATGACATGTCCTGCATTGCTGTTTTATCCCGTTACAAATTTGCATCTGGCTCAGAAGAAAAAGTGGGAAGAGTATTTGAAGCACCTAAAAATTTCATTGAAAACTTTCACCGAATATGTAAAGTGAAAGAGGATAGCTACGAAGGTAGGTGAAGTATCATTTCAGTTAAAGGAAATTGACTTCTAATAGTGTTATTTACGTGCATATAGATTGTTAGATAGTTGTCTTTATTTTGGGGGGAGATCAAGACTATGGAGTCTCTTCTACCACCTAACTCCTGAAACAAAATATAATGTAGAATGTAGAAAGAAAACCACCTTAGTTGATTGTAGTGAAAATGCTGGATTGAATTTGATGTCTATTGTTCACTGTGTTGAGCATATGTAATGGTTTTAACACAAAATAACCAGACGTAATGGACTGCTTGATTTTCATATTGCACTAATCTTTTTTCTCTGTGTGATTATTTTCAGTTATTTATCTGGAGATCAAAATTGTTGTTAATGAGACCTAAATTTCTAATTTCTTTAGTACTATGGGCGTCTCTTTATAGTACTTTTAAAATTTTGTAGTTCCATTGTTTTCTTCTGTTTCATTTTGCTCAACTTAGCTTTCTCAGTCATCCTCTCTGCACTCCTTTTGTCATAGTGAAGAATCAATATTAAAATCGCTGAAAGTGGTCACAAAGTTATCATCCCTCATTTCAAAGTCTGTCACCCTGGATGCATTACTCTCCATAATGGGAAAAGTGAGCTTATTAATGTCTGTATTTTACTATAACTATTGTCATTGCTAATTTATTCCTCATGGAAAATAAATCCATCTGTGAAGAAAAATTTTGTGACACTTTCTTATTTCATTCTTTTTGTTGCTCTTAACAAAATTATGACTTTGAGAACTGTTAAAGATTAGCCATTTCCATCATTTTCTCTGTAGACTCCACAGCAGTTGAAAGAGACTATATAAAAAACTTTCTGCAATAAATAACCCTTTGATCCATGGGTTCAAGAATCTGTTTGAATTGATGGATCCAAGAAGTTGCTGGGAACTGCACAGGTTTCTATTTGATGACCTTTATAATTTGTACAATTTATTGTGCAAATTCATTCAGCCATCTTCAATTAACAACTAAAAAAATGTTATCCTTGCATGCTAAATGCATAGGTATAGACAATAAGGAAAATCAGTGCAAGCAACTTGTTAAATTAGACACGGAAAGTGGGCAGGGAAGTACGATCTTGGAAACTAAGTAAAATTTATAAAATCAAATACCTGCTGTGATCAACTTATCTTATGCCATGTGTATACACCTTCCACCTGGTATTTTTGTAATATGATCTTTGGGCTATTAAAATTTATAATTATAATGTAGCAGTGACCTCAATGACCGTACTTATAGCACAAAGTTAATTTATAACTAGAAAGAGCAATTTTGAATTTGTTGTCTTTAGTGACATAAAAATAATAATTTTACCATTAAGGTGAGCAGATGAAGAATATGTGTTGTACATTACACCCCTTCCTTCCTTCGTCTTTTCCACTAATGGAAGTATAAACAATTAGGTGCCAATCAAGATATATTCCTCATTCTACTCCTTCTATAAGAACGTCAGTGACCTTCTTAACCTACATCATTCACTGTGAGATGGTTTGCCTTATGGGCATCCCCTGCCATTTTTCGTATTCATTTTTTTCTCACTTTGTAGTACCTTTCAATCTGCCCCTCTTCTCTCAATGTCCACCCTCATCACATTCATTTTGTGTATGTAACACTTGATTATCATAAGGGGTGTAGTAGTCTAGTGGGTAGGGAGTTGGTTTTCATGGATTCGATTCTTGAGGGCACTTCTGGCCACCCATGGCTCCACCCAATCTGTGTGATTTTCCAGATCTTCCCTCTGAGAAACCAAGGCATAGGATTAGGGGACTGGCCCACCTTAATGCCATGATGTGTGGATTTCACTGATCATTGGGCCTACTATCAGGTGTGCTCTGCCCTCCCTTATCTATCAGACCAATCTCTGGGCCCTGTAGTTAACATTCCATTTTCTGTTATGCTCAAAACCAATATAATTTCAAGAACAGCATTATTGATAGAGCTTATGTTGTTAAAGTAAATATTTAGTCATTAACACACAGTAAAAACTGGTTTGTATGAACTGTATAGATCAATTTAAGCATTTTGTGAAAACAGGCCTTCATATAAATGAATTTTATATTAACAATTTTTTGAGTTACTTAGGTAGGAATTGTATTATTCCTTACATTAACACATATATTTAGTACGGATATCAGTAATTTATTAGATTAATGGACTGATCTAATTTTTAAACATAATTTGTTCAATTTAAAATATTTCTTAGAAACAATTTGTTCATGTACAACATTGATTTATCACTGCCATTTGAAATTCTGACTTTTTAATGTGTAATTCTTCCGTTTGATTATTTTCCCACTACCATATGACGAATTTTTAAATGCAGTAGTCTTTTCTTTGGGGCTCCAGAAAAACTGCTGTTTCTTCGGCATAAAGTATTCTTGAGGTGAAAAGCATTCTAGCAATTTAGACAAGTTATGCCTATTGAGGAATAAAACATTTATCTGTTTTATTCCTCAATGGAATAATTCCTCTGTTATCATAAGTGAAGAGGAAATGATAAGGGCAGCATTGTAGGAGCTTGAACTGTGAATAAAAGTGGCTGGCAAGATGACTAAGTCAGCTAGATCTGCAGATGATCAAGGAACAGTGATTTAGGCAGCCAAAGGATTTTCGGAACTATTGAATGTATTTAGGAATGATGCAAAGGGTTTGGGTTGGGGATTAATAACAGGAAAGCAAAAGTATTGAGATTCTGGAAGAATAGGAAAATGTAAGTTTAAAATTAATATAGGATGGAATAGACTAAGAAGGTGCAGCAAAGCCATGCATTTGGCAGTGTTAATTAGGAAAATGGACATAGTAATGGGGAAATTAGTTGAAGAGTTGGATTAGCAAAATAAGCATTTGCAATAAGAAGGTAATGATGGCAGGTATTCTGAGTAAAGGTGGAAAGAAAACACTAGTAAATATTTAAATATCATTTGTAAAATGTTATATGGATGAGGACCTTGTCTCTGAGGCAAGAGGATGAGTGTGGATTGGAATTTTGAGTCTCAAGTATGGCAAAGAATGGAGAAAATAAGTTTGTCAGAGACAAAGACAAAACCCAAGGTTTTCAATTAGGTGGACAAAGAGAGGAAGATATCAAGGGAAACCATAAAAATGCATAGAAAAATGGATGGAGGAAATATTGAGAGGTAGTGATACAGGCCACTATAGAAGGGTGAATGTTGGCTTTGCAGGGAAGAGGTAGGAATATAGGAGGCGTTTTAGATTTTTTTTAATTTTATTTTTAAAGCATTATTTACATACAGCAGTAGCGCCAACTTACAGTGAAAATATAACAAACATAAAAGAGGACAAAAAGACAATAACAGCATAACAAAAACAACGAGAACCGAGCATGGACCAGGGAAAAATTTAATTTGTTGAAAGGTGGGATAAAGCTTGAATGGTGAAATTGTTACAAGATAAATTAAAAGGATTGACAGTGTGAGGGAGTGAATTTAGAAGGGAGGAGAGACAAAATAAAGGTGAGCGTTTAGTGAGAGATATCCTAGGAATAGGCAGATGGTGTAGGGAGTCGGTGCGGGTGGATCGAGTTGGTACCCTGAGGTTGAAGAGAGGAAGAGCAGTTCAGGCCAATCAATAGTCGAGTTTAGGGTGTTGTGGAGGAGTTTTAAATCACCTTTAAGTCTGCGGCTTTGGGCACTAGAAATGGATAAGGAAGACAGGACAGCATTTGAGGACATATTACGGAAATATGGGACTCAGTGTTTGACTATTTTGGCAAAGAAGTGAGAGATACAATCGAGGGATTTGAGATTAGTTGGGGCTGAGGGGGGCCAAATTGGGGAGCAATATGATGCTATGGGGAGGACAATTGTTGAGAAGTATGAATGAAGTGCAATTGGATCTTTAATTACTGTGAAGCTGTAAAGAAGGCCTAATAGGGACATCGCTTTATTTTTTACAGTCTATATGTGGTCGGAGTAATTTAGTTTATGGTCCGTTAAAACGCCAAGGTATTTTATGGTTGTTACTCTATTTAAGGGAGTTGAGTTAATTGAATAGTTGAACATCAGGGGTTTTTTCTTCAGAGCAAGAGTCATGATGTTGCATTTTCCAGGGTTTAATTAGAGCATGAATGCACACAGGAGTGACGAAGATATGAAGGGCAAAGAAAGAGGAAGCTCTCATGATACTTTGGCCAGGGCCAAAACCTGCCTTTAAATGGATACATGGAATACCTTGAATGAGAAGTTATGCTCTCAGATTCCATGTCATAGGAAATATTCCTTGAGTCACCAGCAAAACAGTTAAATACTAATCCATTCCTCACCATGACCACTAAGAGCCAGTTAATCCATTTTGGATTAGATCCTTATGTTTTTCACAAATTAACAAAAACAAACTATCCTGAAAGAGAAGTCTATACTAGCAGATGCTTTTGCAATTCACACACCTGCCTCTGAAGTTCAGAGTCAAATTAATAAGTGACATTCTAATAAATTATGCATGAATGCTAGGGAAAATGAGGGAAAGCCCACCATCTAATATTAAAAGTTGAACCCAGATTTTGTTTATTGCAGCAGAGGAAAATCTCAAGGGCCTCTACTCTGCTGGGGTGTGTCTAACTAAAAGGTCAGGGGTGCATAAAGGAGGACATCACATAACTGCTAATGATCTTATCCATTAGGGTGCAATGGGTCGGGAGAAGTAAAGTAATTAGTTTAATCTTCAGGGTGTGTTAATGAAGAATATTGATAGTGGACTGAGGTAGGTTGTAAGAAAGTTTGCTCTTGAGAAAAAATAGATCAGGAAATCCAGCCAAAAATAACATTTTATACATGTATTATCCAAAGAAGGTTGATGGAACTTTAGAATAACCATTGCATTCACTGTTCAAAATTTGGCATAAAAAATTAATATAGATTAAAAACTATTTTATCCTGAATAAACCTGGCTTGCTTTTTTAAAAGTCCAATCTTATTGTTGTTTGTTTTGTGTTCTCAAGTTTTAACTGTGTATTGTCAAGTACTCTTATGAGTTAGTAACTTTTCAGTTATTCTTTGAGAAAATGGCTCTAATTAGCATGAGTACCTCACCTTTCATGGGAACATGCTCTTAAAAATTAACATATGCCTTTCATTTTCAACAATTACTGTGATCAATCTGGAATGTATAAATTACATGCATACTGATTTTCCAATTAGTCTCTTCATATATATGCAGGAAATCACAAATACTGTAACAGTTAGTGGTTTACGATGGATTTAATCCAAAGGTGTATCCATTCAATTATGATATTTATTCTGTAAATATTATTATGGAATTTTCAGTCCTATATGTTTTAATTCTTGACTCTATTTTTATGTAATTTTTGGTCCAAAATTTTTGAATTCTTGACTGGTAGGTTTGTCTTAAGAATGACCATGAATATAATGAATCCAAATTAACAAAAATTCAAGTAAAATCATTAAAATTAAGAGTTAAGAACATTTAACTTTGAAATGAAGGCATTTTCTCAAGAAGATTATAGGTAAGTATAAATAATTTTATGTGGCCAATACCATAATAATCACTCGTGTGTGTTTACTTGCTTGGTGATTAGAATGGCAGTAAGACTCAATAGCAACTTGATTGCTCTAATGGTGGAAGGCATAGAATGATAGATACCAGAGCAAGATGCTGCAGCTTTTAGCTTTAAATAGAAATGTGTATAGTTTTGAGTGAATGTAGTTTCTCTTTGTACCCTAGAAGAGTACATTTTTATTTTTAAGTTTTATTGCATGTGCAAAAAAATTCATGTCTTTGAAATGTGTTGCTGAATTGGTCCATTTCTTGTCAAAATTATTCAGGCCTACCTGTGCCTCATGGTGCTTCCATTCCATCCCTGGGACTCTCCAACAAAGCAGTTTATGAAGGCCATGAGGAAAAGACAACTGGAAAGAATGAATACCCAGAGCCTTACTTCACTCCTGTGGATCTCTATGGTATCTGGTTGAGGGGAATCAGAATTTCTCCTATGTTCTCTTGAAGTTTCAATTGAATAGGAATGAATAACCTTCTCTTGAACACTTCTAATGGGCTGTATATGTAGTGTGCTTTTTGACCATTCATATATCTGTATTGTTATGGTAATCAATGGAATATTGTTATTCCTTTATATTATGAAATACATATTATGGCCTTTATGCCAACAGTGATAACTCATCCACAAATGAATGGCCTTGCAAAAATCCCATTTTTAACGTACACACTTTCTTTGCCTACTTCGCTCTTAGATTTTACCTCGAGAAGCACTTCTTTCAGGATTGCCTTCTGTATTTCAAAGATGCAAACTAACTTAGAATCAGTGGGAATGCACTACATACGATTTTCAATATGATGATGTAACACATAATTGCTTGTTCTGTCATGATTGCCATGTTTGACATGAGGAAGTCTGTCTGGTCAGTTATGTTCAGTCAAAAATATTCTTTCTGAAGTGAATGTAATTTACAAAAAAAAATGCCTCAAGAGTGTTTTGAGAGCAATCTTAGCCTCAGCTCACACCGTGTATTTTTCTTGCCACCTAGCATTCATGACTAAAGAGCCTAGGGTTATTGGGGAGCATTATATCAAGTTGAATGCCATTAAATCAATGCAATTTGGAATTGAGCAACTTTTTGAAACAGTAAATATAAGTAATTTTTATATGGAACAAATGTTAATATTAGACATTAAATTGGAAGGAGTCTAAGGCTTAACAACATCAGTTTTATTGCTGATGACTATTTTCAATGTATAAAGTTATGCATATCAATGCAAAATATTTTTAATTCTACAATAAATGTTAACTATTTTCTATGACCCATGGTAATAAGTTTGCAGAGGAAATTTGGCAAGTCTGCAGTGAAACATTCATCTGAAGAAATGTGAAATTACCAAACAGAAACTAAGAGAGTATTAATAGGTCATCACATGTTTAGTCTTTAGCAGGACGCCATATGATTGGACTCCACAAAATTCATGTTTCTCCCAAAAATTAATCCTTCACCATGCTCTCGAGGTTCAGTAACATGTTTAACTACAGCATTGTTTCTTTAGTTTCTCCACTAGGTTTCCCATTAAAAAAATATTAAAAAATGTAAACTTGGTGTTTATTTCATTTACCCCACTACATATTCTTGCATTCAGAGATGACTTTGTAGTAACATTTCCTAATTCTCTACATAATTTAGAGCCTCCCACTGAAGAGCATTTGATGCAGAACACGCTGTGGCCAGAGGTTCAGAAGCTCTATGGACATGGTTATGAAATATTCTGCATGGCAGCATCCCATGACGGCTCCACTCTTGCTTCAGCTTGCAAATCCACATCTCTTCAGCATGCTTCAATAATTCTGTGGTAGGATAAATAGCTTTTAAGTAACTGGAATTCACAAGTCATTTTATCTATACTTCTAAAAAAAGTCATATTTTTTCTAAACCATTTTTCTGAGTTGGGAGTGAGTGTGTATTCTGTTTACTACCTTGGAATTCTAATTGCCAATCAGAGTTACAAGTATTTATTGTGATGTATGTTAAGATACTCTGCCAAAAAAGGTTTTCCACCACTTAGGGAGGAACAATTAAATTTACAGTTGGAAAATAAAGGAAAACTTTTCAGCTTAAAATTTAAGATGGAACAAATTTTGACCCCAGCTAATCTGCATATGGGTAATTTATGTTTTATATAATGTGCTTCAGTGTCTAAATGTGGAGATAGTCTCAAATATATATTTCCTCTGTTTTAATCATTGTGAGATATAGTATGCCAGCCGTCAATAAGGTCTTACAGGTCCTGTGATATCAGGAAATGATGAAACAGTCAAGACATTAGTTTACCATCATTTGTCATACCTCAGAAAAAATTATTTTCCTTATCAGTTTTTAAAAATGCATACTTGTCATATTTAACCAAACAGTTTTTCCAATATTTCTCTAGATGTTTATATCCTTATGATTAAGGCAGGGAAAAAATGTATAAAATTCCTCAAGTTTTGGCACCATCCTGGTGCAATTACAAAGGGTAAGTTTAAATGAATATTTTTTGCATGGAAGTGCCATGATGATAAAAGTTTTAAACAAATCTTGTTTTGCTTACCTATTTGTTATTTAACCACAATGAATTGCCTATCTTGAGTGTTATCATCATTTGCATCTAATGAATGTTCTGTAAATGGAGTTAGTATATGTATACACATGTATGTGCATTGGTGGGGGGGTTAGACTGATATGTGCATAGTTATCTCTCCTAGAGAGTTTATCAGAAAAAGTCAGGAAGAGAAGAGAAATCTTAGGTGCGGTGCTGGGATAATGTCATTCAAAATCAATGTAGTTGAATAACTGCATATACTATTTTTTTTTGTTGTATTACCTACCATTTGTTCAGTGAATTAAGGCAGTGTCCCCTGTCTTTGACATGGAGTGTTTTTACTTTGAATATCAATTATGCCCCTCTTCTATTAGATGCTTAGTTATAAGTTGGGTAATTTTTATTTATTCTAGATGCTTAGTTTTTAGTACGATTTTTTTATTGTTGTTATGGAAACATTTCATATTCATTAACAATAATATTTGAGGTTCTAAGTTAGATTGTTAAAATTTGATTTAAAAAGCACCCTTTTATTTTGTCTTGGGTGTGTGAAAAAATGTTGGCCACAGAAGAAAAACTTATTTTGTCCATTTTAGTGCATTTTGAGATAAACTTTACTTTACTATATATATTTTCTTTATATTCTACTGCTATATTAGTACTCGAACATTGTAGCTAGTTGTTTTATTTTCGTATTCTACCTTTTAAAGGTACATTTTGGTTGTCCCTAACAACCTTTTTCTTTTCTTCATGTCATCTACCTGTGTCCATGCTGTGTTAAAAGCTGATTTTTCCTTTAACTTCCCTGTTTGTCAAACATTTTCCTTTTTACCAGTCTTCAATATCCCTGTATCTTCATAATTTTAAATAATTTCAGGGATGCAAAATCTTGGAAATTAGTACAAAAGCTTGAATCACACTCATTGACTGTGACACAGATGGCTTTTTCCCCTGATAACAAATATCTGCTTTCCGTCTCCCGTGATCGAAGGTGGAGCATTTTTCAAAAAAATGGTAATGGAACTGGAGATTCTAGTAAGTATTTTTCAGCTTTTTAATTTATTAGTGAACTTGTTTCAAAATTGTAATACTAGTTTCATATTGGATTATAATCTAATATACTGTTGTTAAAAAACTGTTATTATTGGTTCTGGTGAAATAAATGCTTTGTGTCTATAACCTATGACAAATTTGAATAATATGGTATTTTCATTGGCAGGATTCATAAAATGTGCTCCGTTTATGAGAAAGTTAAGTTATATGAGCATATAGTAAACATATTTGTTAATATTGTATATATCTAGTGCTTTTAACCAAGCATAGAAATTTCAGTCCTAAAAATTATGATTTTGGAAATATCCAAAAGGTATGATCATGAAAAGTAGGGGCATTTTCTTGTGCTTCCAAATATGTGTACTTCCCTGGGAAGGATTGTAAATAGAGGATTGCAAAATATGCTTGGCTCGCGATTGACTCATGAGGTGTCATATGCTTAAGCTGATGGAAAGGTGACATGACACTCATGGTGTTGTTGCAGTGGGACTAAAAGGACTCACTGTACTTATGACACTCAAAAGAGCTCCCTACTCCTACATGTTTAAAACTGAGATAGAGATTACTTTAACTAATCATGTCGGAGTTTTCCTTTTTCTTATCATTAATTGTAGGGCTGACCAGCCCTGAAGTTAGAGGTACGATCAATCTCTAAGCTTTGTTCAAGGCAGGCAGCTCACAGATGGGGACCCAAGAGGGATTTGCATACCCTCTGCTGTGGCGCTCAGTTTAGCATCTCTTAATGCATATGCAATTGGTTTCAAGAAACTACACTAATTACTTTCAGGCTCCAATATATTTATATACAATCAAACTTCAGCAAAACAGGGTGCTTCAAGAGAGAAAAATTCTGTTAGTTAAATTTTAATTTGTGTGGAACTTAAAAGGATAAACATCTAATTAAAACTTTGGTATTGGAATAAAAATAAGGTGAAGTGGATGGTCACTTTTAGTGTTACTATTCTATACTACATGCCATTTAATCAAAGAATGGGCCCTCCCTGCATCACATGTTATTATATAAAACACAGTAATCAACCCTATGGTCGGTTTGGTAGATGAAGGTAGAGTTCACCTGGTGCTTAGCCCGTCAGGATGTGGAATTCACACATCAGGGTAGGGGACCAGTTTCTTTCCCTGTGCTGGCTATGGTTTCCCAGGAAGATCTGGTTCCCGAAAAATTACAAAGCTTGGGTGGAGCTGAGGATATCCAGAAAAGCTTGCCTGGGAATCAAACCTGGGTCCTCCGATCAGTGTTCTAACACTACCCTTGGACTGCTGCGACCCACATTGTTATTTTATATGGAGTATAAATAGCTAAGAAAAAGCCCTTAATGGAAAAAATTGTGTCCCATTTGATTTCTTTGTTTTTTGTCAAATAAGGATCATTTTCTATCTCAAATCAAGGATATTTTATCCACGGGAAATAAATCCTTTGCTCACCCCTCACCATCAGAATTAATTCTAAAAGACACAAATTGTTTAAAATAAATTATTGGAAAAACATGTCTCTCCAATGACTTCCAAATATTTATATCAACTAAATTTAAAAGAAAATCTGAAAAGGTAATGCATGTACTCTAAGAGGCAGCAACTAAAAGCATGAAAATAAGAAATAAAATTTTCTGTAAATTTGTTGCTTTGAGGTTAGTTTTTACTGATTTTATTAATTTGCAATGTTTTAAGTACATTATGGTTATGTTGTTTCATAAGCATCAGATCGTTTTGCATATTTTTCTGCTCAATATTGGTATTCAACCACATAGGACACACCACTCTGGACACATTGCAGGCTGGCAGAGTAGTCTGTAACATTACGAACTCATAGGGTTATCTCAAATGGCAGTCTTGTCTTCCTTTTTCAACAATTTCCCTTTCAAAGTTCCTAATTTATTATACTCATTTCATCTTTTCTTTCTATTATTTCTGTTACAGCCAAAAATTCATCTAAGGTGCCTTTTTTTTCAGTTTCTCCCAATTTACAGCAGTGTTTGTGGCTTCTAGTATTCCTCTCTTAACTCGCTGTTGGTTACAGTATGAGATTTCCTCTCTCTTATTTTTATTGTGTGCATGCTTTGTAAGCAAGATGGTACGGAGGGTGAGGAGAAAGGCACTCTCCCTTAATCTAGCTGCATTTTAAACTATGCATTAGTTCACCAACATCTTATGATGGTGAAGATACTTTATATCTTAATAATGTTCCAGTACTATTACAATCCAAGGGTTGGGCTTCTTATCCTCACATGATCTGTACTGTTAGTTTTTTAATAACAATCAGTGGGCAGATATTTTCTTTTCATTAAAACGGTATCTTCTTTGCATGAAAAACTATGATTTTGTTTAGAACAGTGAGTGAAGGGAAGAAGATTATTGAATTACCTCGACTAAAAATTTCAGGAAAGCTATATTTAATTGAATACATAGTTTTCCATTAGTGTTGGTACAATGTAGTGATTTCTGATTAAGACGTACTTGTCTGGAGAATCACACTTAAAGATAGTTCTGAATAAACATTCCCCGATTACTTTTCTTGTTATTCCTAGGAAAAGTTTTGGAGCTGCAGTATTCTAATACAAAGAAGTCTCAAAAGATAATAATGGCCAAAATCTGGGCTGTGAGAAATGTGGAAGTGACAGTGTGAATGGAAATAGGGACAGCAGGATGTGAACAGAAGTCTGATTCCAGTAATTTAAAAGCTGACTTGGTTGAAAATATTGGGGGCCATGGAGTGATGACTCATGTTAGAAGACACAAACACACAATTCATCAATCAATTGTCTGCAGCCACTTCGTGCCACTGTGTATACTAGGAAACAACATTGTAGCTCATCTTTCAGAAGTAAAATCAGTGGCAAGGAATACAAAATCAGTTTCAGTTACTTGGAAATTCTTTTTTCTGAAGTCCTATGATACAAGATATTTTATAATACGTAAATATTTAATTAGCAAAAATATATCAAAACTATAAATGTTCGAGGAATTGTAATGACAAACTTCAATGAGCTTAGTGCAGTGTACTTTGCTTGGGTAGAGTACAGAAACCTAAGCGTGTAACCATAGAAGAGTTATGACAAGATGATGGAACTACTCCAAAATGTCTGCCTAGGGCTGCAATGTCAATGAGAATTTCCTTATTGTTACAGGCACTTGAGTTTTGATGACACCTGTGACGAGGAAACACAAACCATGGTGAATCTGACATGAATAAGAAAATTGTTTTGATGGATTTGCTACCAAGTGCACAGCTAACTACCATATTGGTGAACATGCCACATTTTATGAATGTTGGAAGATTCTCAAGGTCAACTTTAATTTTTTACCAATATGTTGCAATAAAACCTGCAAAGTACAGAATAAAAGTATGCCTTTATAGATGACCACATGCTTTTTGCCCAATTAACCTATAAGCACATACATTCTTGCTGGCCAGCAGTTTGATGGTCCCTACTGTGTTGACAACAGCATTGTAGTACTCTGAAGTGTATTGTAAGCCCCATCCTTATGATTATCAAATGGACCAAAGGTTAAATTACAGATTGAAGCTCTAGCATAAATTGGGAGTCTCTTTAGCAGTTATGTTTCAATGCATTATTACCCCCATCATACTATGGTAGGGGGGATCATGTTAGTAAAATTACAAAGATTAAGTGTAGAACAGATAGATTTAAGATGTAATTTTTTCCACGATTGATAGGGGATCATAATAACATTGCCTGAGCATGGTAGGGTCACATTGTCCGACCACAGTAAATGTTCGGGTAAAAATTAGTTAGTGTGTATTCACCCCCTGCCACACACCCTAGCGGTGGCTTGCAGGGTACATTAATATACAAATAAAACAAGGGAATCCACTTTAGGCAGGTACTTTACCTCAATGTCATTAGCAAAATATCTAATGGAGATTGAAACCACTGAAGTAGTATTGCAGTAAAATAAGAATGAGATCCCTCTGTACATCTCTTATGTAGAAGATTAATCAGTGTGGTGACATATTTGGGTTTGTACCCACTGATGAATTAGCTTCTCATGTCCCAAAAAATGTGTTAATTCTGCTATGTCAGTATGTAATATGTTTGATTTTAAGTATTTATGTTTTTCAGGTGAAATTTACAGACTGGTAGCATTGAGCCCTAAGACAGCTCACTCCAGAATCATCTGGTCTTGCTCATGGTCTTATGACTCCAAGCACTTTGTTACTTGCTCCCGTGAAGGAAAGGCTATTGTCTGGGGAATGAGCCATGAGAAAGAGTGGAATAATCCAAAAATGTGGCCTTTGAAATTATCTGATTCTGTGACAGCTGCTGCATTTGCAACCCATTCGGCTTATGGAGATGATAGTGGAGGGTATTTGATTGCTCTTGGAACAGAAGGGGGTCTGATTTACATCTATACTTGGCAGCCTACAGAGGGAAATGAGATTGAGAAGAGCTGGAAGCACCTAAGTACTTTAAATAATGAGTATCCTTTGAAAGCAACTTGATAATGAATTTTTTTATAACATTTTTAACATACCCAATATAGTCACTAGAAGTTGTGAAAAAGTTCCTAACACTTTTTTTTTAATTACAAATTATCAGGGCAAGAGCTGGTTCAATGGTGGAAAAGTTTTGCTGGTATATTTGTGTGAATATTACAGAATTATATGTCATGTAAATACACATCAGGGTACATGCCAAACATACCAAGAATAAATGGTCTAATATGATATGATTATTTCTCATTCAAATATGATAAAATTATTTTGTCTGGGAAAAGGTTTTTATGGCAGTTGAATCAGCAATGCATATCAGACTATTTGCTAAATACGTTTTGTTTAGTTTTAGCCAAAAACATGCTTCAATTAAGTAAAAACATTTTAAGGGAAAACATACTTAGAATTGTCATTTATAGAAATGATAAGTAAATGAGAGAGTAATCGTGAAGCAATTTTTGTCAATTATATCACAGTTGAAGGCTTGGCATTAAACTATAAATGTTTTGGCATTGTTTTAATGTACAGTTTTTAATCGACTAACAATTATTTTTTTTATCGTGATAAACTTGAGGTGTACTATGTTCTTCCACCATTCCTTTGAAACAATAATGTTCCAGAAATAAATAAAAATATTATAATCCACGTTTTTATGTACTTCATTAGTCGGTCTTCTACTATTGTTTGAAAAAATCGTAATAGCTTCTTTACAACCCTTAGATGTAGTCTTGGAAACAAATGTAAGGAAATCACTCATTAGGATCCAAAACCATGTGTTAACATTTAATATGGTGTGAAATTTCCTTTCGATAAGTGAATGTAGTTATTTGCAACTTTTAAAGAGTCAATCTTAAAAAAATTCTAGGCGAAATATGGAATAAGTAAGGTATATTTCAAAATGTATCCAATTTCAGTGAGCATGCAAGTACATTATTTGTAATCATAATGTTACACATTGATTTCAATTTGGCCGTAAAGATATAATTTTAGATTCAGTAATCACGTATATAACAATAAGCATTTATTATAAGTCTTCAATGTAATATCCTGAACTAGCATACAGAACTTCCCATCATAAAACTGTAAGAAGACTCGCTTTTCGTCCAATCAACAAAAATTGTCACGATTTACGGAATTTCCAGTTTGCCAGCTGCGGTGATGATCACATTGTTAAGATTTATAATGTCACTCTAAAAATGTAATAAATCTCTTTTTAGGTGAATAAATTCATTCTCTGTTGTCACTATTTATTTTGATTCGCCCTACTAATATGTACATCTATAATTTACATGACTTCACACATGCACACAAGATCGATGATGCACATTCGAGTCCTTTATCCCTGAAAAAACTAAGCTTCTGATGCATCTACGCGTCGGCAGTTGATTTTGGCTTCGCCTAGTAAAATACACAAAAAAAAGTATAAACATTGGTCTACTTTCTAGGAAATACACACACACACATGTGATACCTACTGGTTTGGGTGCTAAACTTTTAAAAGTGGCATTAATATCCTGTTGGCAGTTTTCATACGCCATGCCAACTCCAAATCCTGTGCCAAATATAATAGGCCATTTTCTTCCTGAAATAATGAAACTTTTAAGTAAAATCAGACACAAGGCAACCACAAACTGCATTAGTACCTCATTCGACTTACGTTTAAATAATACTAATGAAAAGGCAGTTCCAACAACTATTCCACCACCTGTAAGTAAATAATAAACAAATCATTCCAGTTTCTTGCTAAAATGAGAATATGCCGGTGTTAAGCGACCATAAAAAAAGCTGTAACCAATTAATTTCGAATTCGTTATCGAAACTTTTGAAAACAACTTGAAAAATATTCAAAGTAATACACAAACCAAATTTTATGAGGGCATCGGTTATGCACCTATCCCACTTCTTTCCTAATTCATCCTCGCTTCTGCTAGCCATTTTCGGTGAAGTCGATTGTTGAGAAATAGAAAACAGTTTTACCTTACAAACGCAGAGAGCAATGCAATCGCTATATTCGTGATTCATTTGTATATAGCGCTTAACTCGAACACCGTTTTTGGCGGAACTTCTGTTTTTATTTAAAATTACATAATTTAGTGATTTCTAGCATAATTAATTTTTAAAATAAAAAAAATCAGTAGTGACTGGGTTTTTTTTCAGTTATTTCACTATATATGTTCGCAGGGCAATCATTTTTCCCATTATTTGATCAGAAACAGTTTCTGTCGTTTGGGATAAATTGAACCTTAACTTTATTTAGGCAAACAATCAGTTCACTCTCCAATGAGAAAATGTAAGTAAAACATGTAATTTTTCGCATTTGACTAATATTTGAGCTTTTATCTTTTGAAGTGTTTCAGTTTCTGAAGGCTGTTTACTTAATCATGTGTGCAGCATTTTATCTACTGTTGCACATTTGTAATTATAATTAAGTGTATTTTTGGAAATTGTTTGCATAGATATGTGGTACATATTTATTAGAACATGTTATGGATAACTAACATCTAGCTTTAAGTAAAAGTGATAGTGGTTATAAATGAATGGCATTTGGAAATCAAGCTACTAGCTGCAGTGAAAGTGTAACTCAAAGATAATCTCCTTTTTAATGTGTATTATACACCATAATAGACCAATCTTTGTCGTTCCCCTGTACCATATTGCTCATGATAATCTTTGACATTTTATGACTTTCCTTGCATTTGGACCACACTTCCAACTACTTTTTTCTTTCAAGAAACTGTAATAGTAACTTTAACGGAGTCACCCGCTATGTGTGCATTATAATGCAACCATTTCAGAGAGCAAAAATCATATCCCGGTCAAGGCGAATGATTTTTGCTCTCTGAAATGGTTGCATTACTTTTTTCTTGGTTAATTAATTTATAAAATGCCAGAAGTGTCATTTTTTAGCACTTCACAAATAGTTCTGTAAACCAGTTCATTACGATAATCTCATTGCATTAATTATTATTCTAGCTTCTAAAATATGAATGGAGGAAATAACTCTCATTTAGTTAAATATTTGTACTACCTCTTGGCTTCCATCACACACAATACTGGACTAATTTTCTTTCAAACTCTCTCTCTTTCTCTATCAATTCTTTCTCTCCCCTTTCTGCAGTATATATGCTTTTAATTTTATATATTAATTAGGTCTTAAAAATTATATCATGTGTAAGTCATTCGTATTTTATTGGTCTGGGCTGATCTCTTCCAAAGTTTAAAATAGAATTTAAAATATGCTTACTTTCTTTTTTTGAGATTCTCAAAAAGCTCCTGTTTATATCATTGGGTGATATTTTATCTCAAGCAATGTTGATCATTCTGTTTCCTCACTCCTTCCCATTCTTAGTCTCTTTTGGTTATATCTAAGTCATCACCAAACTGTGGACACTCATTGCAAAGGACCAGTATCCCAGAGATTCACAGGCAAGAGCAAATTATGATCCTGCAAAAACAGATGTGCTATACATTTGTACTTGTTAATTTAGATGTCAGTGTTTTATTAACACACCTAACAATATTGATTGAAAGTTTTTAAGTGTTGGCATATTTTGATTTTTAATTATTTAAATAATATATTTCCATATATGAGGAATGATGGGTTATCTCTGTACTATGATAGTCTTCCCAAAAATGTTATTTTATGTTATTAATTTTGTGCCTACACTTAGGATGATGCAACATGGCATATTTTTACACTGCTAATTTTGCTTATTGGTAATTACTAATCCCTGAAGTATTTTGCATGTCAAAACATGCCTGTCAATACAGTTTTGAAACAGGAAAATTCAATATTATTATTATAGGTAATCTACCAATTAAGGTAGGTTTTGGCATGGGAACATACTAAAAAAGAGTACAGCAACAACTAATTCACTTGTCCATCTTAGCAAAATGTACCTTGACATCCAACATTACAACAAACCTTCCTTCATTCCATTCAATATCCCTATCCTATTCCTGCCTCTACTATAGTCTTCAACATCCCCTTTCCAATCATATGCTTTGCATCCATTTTTCCTGCCTTCTTAGGATTTCTTCCAACAAACCTCTCTCCTCACCCACCATCCCTAGTACTTCTTCATTTATTTTCCTTTAGGTCCATTTCACCTTCTCTATTCTTCTCCACACCCACATTTCAAAAGCCTCCAATCCACTTCTATTTTCCTGCTTCAATGACCACGTTTCCGTTCCGTACATAGTTATGCACCATATCAAAGTTTTACGAGTCTTTTCTTAACATCCTTACTCAACATCCCTGTCATCAACTCCCTCCTCCTTGTGTGTCCCACGCCTCTTTTCCTAGCACAATTCTTCTCCTTACGTCCCTACTACTTTGACCGTATTGATCCAAAACACTTCCAAGAGACATAAACTGTTCTACCTGCACTAGTTTATGCCCTCTTATTTTAATGTTAAACTTGGTCTTTCTTTTCCAAAAATCATATTACTTTGTTTTGTTTGCATTTATTCTCACCTCATCCCCATTGCACTGGATTTCCAATTCACTCAGCAAAACTTGCAACCCCTTAGCTGACTGACAAACTAAAGCTTGATTATCAGCAAAGCTAACTGATTTTATGGATTCCCCACCAACTTTCATTCCCATCTCTAGTTCTTTCAATGCCTCTTTTTACCATTTCCTCTACATATATTTTGAACAGCACTGCCCATAATAGCAACTCTACCTTACTCCTCTTCTAACACAACCCATCCGGACTCTCTGTCCTCCACTCACCTCTGAGCAGCTTCAGACATGTACAGGTAGTGAATAAAACTCCTATCCCTCTAACTACCTCTATATTCTGCAATACGTTAATTAATTCTACCCAATGTACTCTACCTAACTCCTTGAAATTAATGAAACAGACAGATACATTTGGGCATTTCCCATGTGCACCTATGCCTTCTGTGGTGTCTAAACTAAGTGTTGGTGATGATTAACCCATCTTCTGCAGAACTCTATTGCTTTCTCCCTGAGGACATTCCTTGTTCCTAAAGCATAGTCCCCCACCTCACTACCATCTCTTTCTTCACCTACTATCACTTTCTAATCCACTATAAATAAATGTTACCCTCCAGGAATGCCAATGATTATGTCCTCTAACTGATTATATATCCTATCGACTTCTTACTCCCTATGTTTGCTTGGTAGTATGTATGCCTGAACAGTGAACAAGTTCATTGGTTCTGCTTTTACCTCTACTAGTAACATTCTATCTTTTGCTTGCTCTATGATGACTACTCTTCATCCTACCTTTTATTAAATATTATTTCAGCCCCTTGCTGGCTCCTATCTTCTGCACTGTATATTACTCTATAAGTATCACTCCAGCACTATACCCCACCATACTTCCATCTCGACCCACCCAGACCTAAGACAGTTATATTTCCCCTCTCCATCTTTCATGTTGTATTCTCTAATTTTCCTGCCTTCAGCATTATCTTAACATTTCATGTTCGTATTCTAACTAATTGGGCACTTTTCTGCATCTTCTGTGTTGCTGCTTTTTGCACTTTTGCTTTGCAAGGATTTTGTGAGGTGACAACAAAGGAAGCCTTAGCCTCCCCCACTGCTAAGCATGACTCATGGCCAACTGGGCTGAGCCCCCTTATTGCCAGGACGTATTTTCTCGAAATTGTCCATCATGGCATTTTTGTGATGAATAATTGAGGTGGTTTCCCACTGCCTTCCTCAGCAGTATTTTTAACATGACACCATCAGTCAATGGGATCAGATGCCTTTGCAGTTGCTTCACTGAGGAACAGGCCATGCAGAGACTAAATTTCCTCTGGCTTGTACACTTTGACCACATCTATGTTTTTGTCCATGGTGAGAGGAAGATTATAAATGTCATTGAAAAATGTATAATATGATAATGAGTCAGAGTTAGAGGGACAGAGTCAGTCAGTTTCTATGACTCCTCAAAACATGGAATACATTTGCACCCATAAATGATAAAGATGCTCACCATATACAGTGAATTTTGAGAGTGGCCAGATGTGACCCAGATTTTACTTCTCAGCCTCCTTTGATTCACTATCTGTGGTGGGATTGTATTATTAATACACACACTTTGGACATAAGAATGGAGATGCGTATCTCTATATCATCTACCTATTAGATTTGTACAAGATGATAGAGAAGGAAGATGGAGCTGCTGTATGGCAGTGATAGGGGACTGGAGCACAGTGGTGGGAGAGGGTGGAGAGGAAAATACGTCAAGCAAATGGGGAAGAGAGGTGAAAGAGAAGTGAGCTTCATGGAGTTTTGTAAGGATGAGAAGGTGATGATAGTGAAATGATGGTTCAATCACAAGAGAAGAACATGTGCATGGAAATTTCCTGTGAGTAGATAGGGAAGGCAGAGTAGCTACATTTCAGTAGAACACAGGTACAGAAATATGGTGGTAAACTCATGTTACCTATTAGGAGCAAATAGAAATTGATCATTTTTTGATAATGGCAGAGTTGAACATCAAACTGAAGAGAATAAATGTAGCAATAATAAATATGACTTACCTTATTACAAGCGGGCCAGCCCTAGCAATATAAATTTATGGGTTGTTTTAGCATTGGTTCATTTGAACTTTCCTGTTGAAACTCAACCTTCCTATCTTTAGACATTGGGATATATTTGCAGAACATCTAAACTATTAATGTCAGCTGAGGATCCCATTCCCCTTCCTCATTTAGGTATGTGTGAGAGAGTAGGTCTGCGATATACTATATTTCCTTTCTTGGTACATAATACACATTTAGTGTGTGCTGCAAAAGTTTAAGTCACAACCACTGAAGGTATAAATATATATGGATCTGTCTGCACATCTACTGGGAGTCAGTAAATACAGCTAAGAAATTCCATATCTACAAAATTTAAGTTAAAGCCTTCAGACCCCCTCTTTGGTTCTGGTTTCATCTCCTCTTTAAAAAATACTTCTTCCACATACTTTACCACCTTTACCTTATTTTGCACTTTATTTGAGTTGAATTGAATCCCCATGGCCATGATCTTTCCATGAGTTTGATTACAACTTAATAATACTCCTCCTCTGTTTCATTCTTACATAATAAACCATTGCAGAACGTAATAGGCCCCTGAATTTTGCTGAAGTGTGGTTCTGGCATATTTTAGAAAATTTCTAAGACTTAAGAAATACCACATGGCATTCTTAGATGTAATCCTTGCAAAGCAAAAGCAAAAGGAGTAGCAGCAGTGGAGAAAGCACAGAAGAGGAATGAACCAGCTAAATAGGGACTGGTGTATTAGAAAGATTTTGAGGACAGGGAAATTAGAAAATTCAAAGCAGGAGATGGAGTGGAAATATAGGTATTTTAGGCCTGTACAAGGTGAGATGGAAAGATATCAGGTGTTACTGGAGGGATGGTTGTAGAGTTAGATATTGTGGAGGGGAAGAGGGATTACGAGGGGTGGCAAATGGGGAGAAATTGAAAAGGTGTTCTACCAATCAGAGGAAATATTTTTAGGTGTTTCTGGAAAGAAAAATTTGAAAATGATGGGGAATTGGAAGGCAAGGGTAGGTGAAGGAAGAGATGTAAGCGAGGTAGGGGACTGTGGGTTAGCAATTAGGAACGGTCCAAGAAGCATTTGAGTTCTGCAGCAGACAGGGCTTAATCATAACAAATACTTGGTTTAAACACTGTCATATGGATAGGTATACATGTAAAATTCCCAGATATTCAAAAAGATATCAGTTAAATCAGGCTATGGTTAGGCACAGATGAAGGAACAGTGAAATAAATTTACACAGTTACCCGAGAGTAGATATAGATTCAGTTCAAGATGTATTTCTTACATGTATGGAATGTAACATCTGTATCAGGAGGATAAAAAAGGGAATAAGGTTGAATAAATGGGATGTTGTAGCACTGGATAGATAAAAAAGAAATAGGTACCAGTAGGCAGTAGAGAAAATTATTATTGAAAAAGGGATATGGATAATGTAGAAGAAAACTTGTAACATATCAATGAAGGATATCAAAACTGGCAAAAAAAGCTTTTGGAACAGATATGAAAATGATAAGGAAAACAATGATGATGGATGAGATGAAAAGGAATATAGATAGAGAAGGAACTGGAAAAATGTAAATTCAGATTTAGGTAAAAGAAAGAACAAAGAATTGGATAATAAACTTAGGTGGGAAACTTATGGGGTGAAAGATGCATAGTGGAAAATGGAGTGTGAAGATATGTAAAGTTAACAAATGAAAGGTGAGATGTCTATGTTGTTCAGGAAGGCATAAACATTGTCAGGAAGCGAGAAGGGAAAATCCATGCTCAATATCAAAGATTTCAGGAAAATTGTCAATTGAACCAGGAAAGATCCAAGGGAGATGGGAAGGATGCATAGAGGATTCATATGATAAAGATTTAGGCCAGCAAGCTTAGATATATAGAGAGAATGTGACACAGAAGAAGATAGCTTAGGTCCAGGCATACTTGAAGGTGAAATAGAATGGGTATTCATGGAATTAAAATGATATAAAGGTATTTGGGGTAGACTACACTCTAGTATAACTACTTAAAGGTTTTGGAAAATGTGGAAGGGAGAGTTTTTAAGATGAATGCATTTGTGAGAGAGGAATTTGGCTAGAAAGTTTTGTCAGAGCAGTTTGAGGTTCCAATTCCAAAAATGGGAAAGGCAGCCATACGTGAGGTCAGTAGAAAATTAGAGTTCATGAAGGAGATAGGCACATTTGGTGACATAGCAGTAATAGGTTATCTAGAACTAATAGAGAGGAACAAAGAACACAATCAGGATGTATGTATTTGTTTCTTCAATAAATATAGAGAAGGCTTACATAGAATTAATAATGTATTGTAGAGAAAGAGGGTGGATAACCAGTACATGTCTCAGACTGTTTAGGTGCAAGTGGCGGAGAGAGAGTTGGAATGAACCTTGTTAGAAAGAGGGGTTTTACAGGGGGCCCATTATCACCAGAGTTTTTCAAGGTGTTTAAGAAAGACATGGTTAATGATGCATGGGAAATCTGGAGATAGGAATAAAAGTCGGGGGAAAATTCATAAAACCAGTTAGGTTTGCGGATGATCCAGCTTTGGTTATCCAGCAATTTGTATTTGATGAAGATATAGAGAACAAAAGAAAAGTTTTGTAATTTTTGACTGCAAGGAAAGATAGGTTTATTAAAATAAAAGTTCATAAAATAGGCAGGTGAAGCAGTTTACTTATCCTGGGAGAGTTGTGGACCTAAATTGTCAAGTAGTGGGGACATTAGAAGAAGAATTGCGTTAGGCGAAGAAGTTTTTACAAGGAAGGGATTGTTGACAGGGATGTTGAGTAACAATGTTAAGAAAAGTCTCTTCAATGCTTTGATAATGGAGATGATAAGGGAGAAAAGGGAGATGGAAAGAATATATAGAGGATACAAATGATATAGATATCAAGTCAGGGAGCTTGGACATATGAAGTAAATATGACAAAAATGGGGATTGTTTATGTACAGGCTTACTTGAAGGTGAGATGGAAAGTCCAGAAAAGGAATAGAAATCAAATAAGATCATATGGATGGATACCATTTCTGTGGATTCCATTTCATGTTAGGGTTTAGAAAAAACTTGGAAGGAAGAGTTTTTATGGGCTAATTCAAAGCAATATTCGAGGGAGGAATTTGACTGAAAGATTTCATCAGATCAGTTTTAGTTGTCAACCTACAAAAGAGGATGGCAGTCACATGTAAGGACTATGGAACAATAAATTTGATTTTGCACACAGCTACAGTGGTACTTATGATCAATAATAATTGGATGGAAAGGAGGATAAATGAATGCATAAGGGATTATCAGTTTGGGTTCAGAAGAGGAGAGAAACATGTGAGGCAATAGCAGATCACTGTTAGAGAGGATAATATAATACAATCATAATATATTTGTCTCTTTAATGGATTTTGAAGTGCTTGATGGGGAAAATTGGGTTGAATTATTAAATGTATCGCTGAATATAGGGAGAGATTGGAGAGATAGAAGACTTACTTATCTGCAACCTGTGCATAACTCAGATTGCTGAGGTGTTAGTGGTGGATGGAGAGTCTAGACGGGTAGAGTTGGGATGAGGAGTAAGACCATTGTCATCAGTGCTATTCAGCATGGAAAAAACTGCAGATATGGATGAAAGTTGGTGGGAATTTCATGAATTCCAGAGGGGAAGTGGAAAATCAAACTTTAGTGCTTCAAGTCAGCCAAAATGTTGCAAGTATGCTGACCATATTAAGAAATCAGCTTCATAGTTATAGGATAATGATCAGAGTAGCAATCCATCATTGTATTAATATGTTGGTTACTTCAGTATATCCCCAAATTCTGAAGAGGATGATAGAAAATATTAACCAGAGGGGCAAAGCATGAGTATGATGAAAATGCATGAGCAGTCAACTGATACTGATATTCATATATGAATTTCTTCCAAAAACCCAACCTCTTCCCCACCATGACCCACACTTCTTCAGTCACCTCCCTTTCTGTCTATTTTGTTTTCTCCATTATACTATATTCCAACACCCGCATTTCACAAGTATCCTATTCATGTTCATCCTCTTGCCTTGATTTACAAGTTTCAGAACTATAATAGAAACTGCACCTTATCAATTTTGTCAATAGTATGGCATTCAGGTCACACACATATTGCTGTACTTGAAATTACACTAAAAATGTTTGTTTAAGACAAAAATCATCCGAATAATGGGATAGAATTTTGGGAGAATGAATAATACTCTGGATAAAGATTGTTGCCTTGGGATTGGAATGTTCGAGGCCAGAAAACTATTTTTATATATTATATTAATTATCCCCTAGGAAAAATTAGTTCAATACCGAAAGTATGTGGAAAAATTAATCACCTTTCTGTTTTATTTCATGCCTGCTCTTGAATTGTTACCTTTAATTTGAAAATTAAAAATTCACCCTTGTGGATCAGTGCACTACATATACC
Source organism: Hetaerina titia (assembly GCA_037158775.1). NCBI lineage: Eukaryota > Metazoa > Arthropoda > Insecta > Odonata > Calopterygidae > Hetaerina > Hetaerina titia. Next base: position 106,718,462 of record CM073771.1, on the reverse strand, counting down.
TCCTCATGATGGGATTGTGGGAAAAGGCATAGTGTCAAGGTAGTCCCTTCTGGAGAGATAATAGTTTGCCTATTATTGAAAATTGGGCTGTTATTAATATTGATATAATTTAACTAATCAAACACACAAACAAAAATTTTAATACATTAAATTATGATTAATATTATTGGGCTTAGGCTTTGCTTTTTCCATACTGTAAGATAGTGCCAAACTACTGTAGCCACTAGTTAGAAATGTTGCAGGTGATACTGTTAATGTTGCACCCAGTAATCCTGCATACCATATCTCACTGAGCAAAATCACTATAGTCATAATATCTTGGACAACTGATTCCATTATAAAATACATAGCATATAGGATTGGCCTATCAAGAGCAGAACAGGGCTATGTTCTATGCAGTATTGGTATCTGTAGTGTGAGAGTTATTCACTGGAAAGGAACAAGATTTGGTGAAAGAAATCATTATGTAAGCAGTTAAAAATCTCACTGGGAGTATAAACTTTAAGTGAATGGTAGCTACTCATATCATAAAAGCAGAAACCAGCATTAACACCCTAAACATTCACTCAGGTTAGTTATCACGAATTCCAGTGCTGCTCTGATATACAATATCCATCCAGGCTAACACAGTCTCCACATGTACACTTCAAGTTATGCATCAACTTATTCATACAGACTTACAAACCTCGTGTCCAAACACTCAAAGTGATGATTCCTGAAATGATGATGTGGTCAAAAATAGTTTAGTGGATATGAGAGAAAGGGTTCTTAAACTTAGCCACTTCAAATTGAAATACCTTTTAAGTGTGGTATGGGCTTTGAAACAACAGCGAATATTTTAAACAGCAGGATGTTCCACTAGCTCATACCTAGCATAATGACACACTGTCGGAGGGCTTTAAATGAATCTGGGAATGGGCAGGTGGTGAGAGTTGCCATTAATAATACAACATAATATGATTGCAATAATAGGCACTGTACACTGATAGCACATGAATAGCATTTCATTTAAAGTATGTACAGAGAAATAGTCAAAATCCTTCATCATCAAATTTATTTAAGGTCCCATTTGTTGCTGTTTAATATGCTGAGAAGTATTGGGTGCACAAGCCTCATAATTCTAGCAGCCTGTACTTTCCTGTCAAATCAAAATTTTAATGTCAAGTAATTGATACCAACATTACCCAATGCTCCAGTGCACTTGTGGTAGCAGCCTTGTGCTCAGTAGTCTCCTGGGATATGGCCTTATAGTCCTTCTTAGAAAATAGTGTGGGTAATACTTATTCAGAGGAAATAAGCATACTTCTCAAATGATCCATCACTCCTCCACTTAATTTTGCATCCTTGAGTATTTCACCAGCCACAGTGAAAAAAATGAAATAAAAGAGCCTACTTCTTTTCAATGAAATGAAACTTGATGGTAAAATGAAGTAGCTCAAATTAAATAGCAGGACATAGTGCCTCTTCAGTCTTAATACATGGGTCATTAAATAAATCCTTTAATCCAAGAAATAGCACACATAGTATTAGAAAAGGTTTGATTTTATTTGGCGTCATCTCTCTCTAGACTGCTTTCAAATATTCAGCTATATCCATCATGTGGTTTCATTTTCACGGTCAATTGAAACAACAAACTTTTGTTTAGTTAGACAAATGGAGAAAAATGAGTTTCATGGGATAATTTAAACAAATATTAAATGATCAACTTCAAAAGAGATCAAAGTTGAATGAAGTTCATGGCACATCTGCTCATTTGTTTGTGACCATTTAAAATTAGGTAAATGAGTTTTAAACATTGCCATTCATCCACAATTAATGAGCATTGATTGGGATATCCATTGAAAGTGGCTCCCTCCAAAGTAAATGTCATTATGGTTTATCTATGAGTCAAAATAGTGCCTAAAGTTGTCTGAAAGAATTTAAAAACCTTCATTTACTTTCTTACAGATTCATACATTGTCCCATTGGCACTGAAGCAGGAGGCACAGCTGATGTATATTTTCATATGGAAATGATCACATATTGTAAGTTTTACCATTAAGATTATCAATTAGTAGTTTAAGGTTAAAACTTATTTTAACCATGCATGGTGTGATAATCCTAAGTCACAAACAATTGATATGATTTATTTCAGTCAAAGTTGGTCACAACAGGGAGATTCCCTAAGGGAGATAAATGAGGGAGTGACTCTGGTAGGATTATAAATCAGACATTTCATAGCAAAAGCGTTAAACAAATTCAGTTGCTCAGATCTGTGAGAACAAGGAGCAAATGAGTGGGTCCAGTTATTTAATAAATACATGAAATTCACCAGTTAGTTGGTCAGTGATAAAGGGAAATGAGGTTCCACTGGTGTTTCATGGAAAAACTGCACAGTCAAAGGTTTTTTCTTCCTTCGCTGGTACCTCCACCTCCACTGGTGTTTCATGGAAAAACTGCACAGTCAAAGGTTTTTTCTTCCTTCGCTGGTACATCAGAAGATTTAAACGTAGGTACCTCTTACTATACTATTCACAATATGGCCACATCACCATTTGTATATGTTGCATGGCAGAATTGAGACACTAAAAAGATTTTAGAAAGAGAAATGACACTTAGCTCTTCAGTTTTCATCCAATGTTCGCAAATATACAAAATATCTGATTAGCACTGTTTGATAGCCACTTCCAGCAGGCTTATTTTGTTCCTTAAGCATTTATATTGACTTGCACAATTGTAAAATGGCTGACTCTTTTAGTTTAACACTCCAAGGAGTTCTGATGAGTCTTTAAAAAAAAATACCTAATATATCACTATCACAATTAGGATGTATTTGCCTTTTTCATGGATTTCAAAAACAATTGATAGAATGAATTGGGAAAAACAAATGAATATATTTCAGAAAATATACATAAACATGGTCATTGAAGCAGGATGTTAGGCTTAAATTGGAGGGACAGGAGATTGATCTGCAACCTGTACATATCTCAGACTGCGCGGGTGTGATTGGAGGATGGCGAGTCAAGATGTGCAGTGTTAGGTTTAAGGCAGTGTTGTCAATTATCACCAGTTATGCAGAAGAAATGATTAAAGAAACATGGGAAGAACTGGAGGTAAGAATGAAAGTTGGCAGGGAATTCATAAAATCAGTTAGATTTCCTGATTACCAAGCTCTTGTTTGTCAGTCAGCCAAAGGGCTTCATGCACTGCTGAATGAATTGGAAATTCAGTGAGATAGAAATGGAATGAGAATCAATATAAATAAAGCAAAGGTTATGTGGCTTTCCAGAAAGAGACATTAAATTAGAAGGGCAAAAACTAGAGCATGTGGAACAGTTTACCTTTTCTCTGAAGTGTTTTGGATCAAAATAGTCAAAGTGACATAAGGAGAGGAATTGCATTAGGCAAAGGAGCTTTCACAAGGAGGAGGGAATTGATGACAGGGGTGATAAGTAAGGATGTTTAGCAAAGGCTCGTTGAAAATTTGATATGGACTGTAGTTATGTATGTAAACACGTAGTTATACATGTAGACATGGTAATTGAAGCATGATGACAGGCATAGATTGGAGGCTTTTGAAGTGTTGGTGTGAGGAAGGATGGAGACAGTGAAATGGGCAGAAAGGAGAACAAATGAGGAAGTGCTAGGCATGGTAGAGGAGAAGAGGAATTGTTGGAAGAAATCAAAATGGGGCAGGAAAGATGGATTCAGAGCATTTTGATTGGATTAGGATGTTGAAGACAGTTATAGAGGGGAGAATATTAAGCAAATGAGGAAAGGGCAGGAATATGATAAAGATTTTGGACAGAATAAAGGGAGGAAAGAAGTATATAAAGATGACTTTGGTAGGTAGACTTTGTTTAAAGTAGGATGTTTAGTTGTATTTTATTAGGGGAGGCAAGATACTTATTTGTTAGTTGGGCCCATCCAAAAGCTACCTTAACCAGTAGATTAGCAATAATAATAATATTGCTATTGGCCAATAGTGTTTAGAATTACTTTGGTTTCCTTTATTTTTGCCTTTGAGCATTTGAGAGGAGAAAGATAGATACCACAGTGAAGTGATGGATTGCTCAGATGAAGCAGAGGATCTTTAATCAATTCATAGCTGTATTTAACCAGAGCACTTGGGTTGTATCTTCTCCTTCAATTATTACATAGGTCATGCACTATTATAGACAGTTCTTTCTATGAATTGGGGTGTAAGATGAAAAATTTGTAGTTATTTCTATAATCATTGTTGTTGTGGTGGGTCAAGATATCACTAAAATTGATTGATGCTGTATTTCATCCGTAATTTAATTGTTCTTGACCTATTATTTGGTCTTGCACATACTACAATCTCCACAGAAGACTCTGTTGAAATGATGCAGCAATATTTCATTGCATTCCTTTAAGTATTCCTCATAGCTAGGTAAACTGTACACAAATGCTCAATTTTACAGCATCAGACTTATTCGTGACTTAATATTCACAAATTACAAGTTAAGGATAGTGGTAAAATAGATTGGACATTAATATTTTTGTAATTTCTAGGGACTTGTTGAAATTAGTTATAATGTTTTTAATTGATGATTTTGAGTTTATTTGGATATGATTTGGCTCATATTTGGTAATGTGGCCATTTTAAGAGGCTAACGTTGTTATCTACTTTTGCAATTAATACTCTTCAAAATTCAAGGTTAAAGATACCAGCTATAACTATGATGGTTATGACAGGAAGTGAACTGTTTTTCAAGAATGAAATCTAGTTTGCTCAAGAAAACATCCAATTTATCTGATGGGATTGATACAATGATATTATGCCGAAGTTGGATATGTGATATGTCACCCAGATTACTTAGCATTCTAAGATGTTCTCTCCAATTAAGTCATCAAATGTAGACCAATATTTGAAACTCTAAAAGTCTGCTTTGAGGGAAACATTATGCTGCTTCTGCTGAGCAAATGACAACACGCGACATTCAGGGATTTTGACTACATATTTTTCATTGTTTTCAGCCAGTTTTCATTAATGCACACAGTGCTTAGATTATTTTCAATGGTGAAAACTCAAAGTTTTATCAGCTTATCATATTTTATTGCTCAGAGAATACTCAAATAAATAGGATGAGAGTGCACCCATTGTGTACTATTTTCATGTGATGTGTGTTGACTGAGCGTATGGTGTGGTTTGTGAGTTATCCATTCATTTGTTCCATCATCTAGAGTGTGTCTGCTGTTTGGGAAATATTGATAGAAATTATTTGGCCATGGAGGATACCATCTGAGTTATTTCTCTCTAGCACACTGGACATTTTGTTTTCATGTATTTCCCTGATTTTCTTGGTGCTTTTAATCATTCTGAAACTGATGCAAGAAGTCATACTCTCAGTCGGTGTCTACATCTGTTGATTGCCCCATATTTAACCAAAAGGACTCTTAGTAGGGACTGCTGGAAATATTTCCTTTTGTAAAATTATGAATATGGCAGGGTTGACCACTTGAAGTGCTGTAGTCTGATCTGCTGCCATTCAGAAAACTAATGATAGGTTCATTTATATGAGAAAAGGAGTGGGATGATGAGTAGTTTTGGTGCCAATTGGAACCATGTAAACTAAGGTACTCTAAACGCTGATTTTGAGGCATGAGGGAACAGTCAACCTTGTTCAACTTGCAGCAAGCGAAATGCACTCACTGCACACAGGGTAATATGTACTTGGGGTCGAGTTCCATTCTCTGTGTGCCATCTGCAGTTTACCAGAAGATCTTGCAGATGGGAGAAAAACATCAGTTGAAACTGCGGTTACCCACCGTCGCCCGGATTTGAACCTGGAGCCCTCCGGTCATTGGCCGAACTTTCGACCTCCTAGGATACTAGGTTATGTGATTAAATTATTGCTTTTACTTGGATTTTTGAAGCGGTTTTTAACGTTACACGTGATGGAATTTCACGAAATTCATGCCCTGACGGAATAACGTGTTTAGCAACCAATCGTTTTGGCAGTGATCTTCTTGAACGGTGTTTCTTGGTGCTAGTGACGGCTTCCGTGTGCAGGGATGTCCTCTACTCCCCGCCATCAAGGAATGAATGGGTGGAGCCTACCGCCTCTGCCAGCCTCGCTTGGCCCGGGAGGGAGGTGGAAGAGGAGGATGGGTGGATTGCAGGTAGGGGCGCTTTCCTTGGGAGCCACGCCTCGGGGCGCCCCTCGCCTTCCTCCCGGATTTGTGACTGTCGCGGAAGGCGGTGGCGTCCCGTGGGGGAGTGAAAGTCGTGGTCATCCATCCAGAGGGACGACCGACACGGATCCGAGGCAAAGACCCGAGTAAAACTGCAATCGTAGCGGGAAGCTGGAACACATAATTCGCTTTTAGCCACATGACCAATTAAGTCACTCTGTGCGGTTAGTTATTCCCAAATTATCCCAAGTTAACGCCGTTGAGAACACTTTTGAGGAAACTTTTTGTGATTAACAGTAAATAGATAATCAAAGTACCCACACAGTGCTATTTTCGTATGATTCAGCGCATGTGGCCGTCGTGATGAGAAAAATAATCCAAGGATATAAGAAGTGAAGGATCAGATTGTAGTGTGGGAAGAACAAAATAGTAATGCTCTAGTCTTGGCTTCCTCCAGTCTGATGAATTTAGCGCACCATTGTTCTGCATTCCTATTTTCTTCCTGGACTCCAAACGATACTCAATGATAATTCCACGTTGAACTGGTTCGACCGAAAACTCACGATTTATGCACGGGACCACTGCAACACTCGAGTGCGTGGGGTTTCTGGGAAAGATATTTTGATGGCCAATCGTTTCCTGGTCCACCTCTTTGAGATTTCCGGGGTCAGAGGAATAAAATTCCGGCGTCAGTGACCCACCATAATAATCTAAAACAGTAATTTTTGCTAGCCCATTCAATTAGATTATTTGAGAGTGGGTAACTTTTATTTGAAATGCTGTGGAATTTTTCTTTCTCTATCGGATCACCAACGGTTGCTTTGTCTTCTCCTCATGTATTTTTATTGATGATAGTTGTCCGATGTATTGGTCGACATCGTGAGTGATTATACTTGTCTTTAGCTAACTTATCTAAAAACCCTTTGCTCTTGAGTCTTAAAATAAGTAAATTATCAAAATTTACAAGCGAGCTATCGTAGGATAGGTTAGAAAACCCTCTTCTATTCCAAAGTCCCTTTCCTTCTTCAGACTATTTTGTTTGCAGCTCTCTATGTATTTCAGGGAAAATATTTTATTAATGAATATTGATAAAGAAAGGAGAAAGAGGGTTTTATTTTACTATCGTTAAAGACAGCAAATCAATTTAAATCTCAATGAAAATATCGGCGCTCTCTATTAAAACATGCATTGTGGTTTTTCCACGTAAAATATGTAATTTTTAAATACATCTCCTTATACGTGTACTCGAACACGAGTAATACGCATTTTAATGTATATACGTGAACCCCCCCAAAAAACAACTCGAGAATTTACATGTTACTTCGAACTTGAAGTTTTCGGGAATGAGATATTCATTGCCCTAGGTCTCATTTTTGACTAAATTTATCGCGGGGTCAAACTGCATATAAAATTCGTCGTACATATACAAAATCTGAGCTTCAGTTTTTTTCCGTTCACTTCTCGTAACACAGATACACCCAGTGCTGTATCTTTACTTACACGTTTAATTTTCTTGTCTTTCTTTTAAATTGTTTACTTGGGAAAAAATGTTGCTATAAAATAAGCGTAGGACATATGTTGCGAGTTATTATGATATTGAGTTAAAGGGATCTGTTCAAAACGTTTTTAATTAGGTTTGTTAAGATTTTAAACTATATTAAAAACGTTTAAGTTATAGTAAAAACGCCATGAATTAAATTGAATAAAAATTATAGATTAATTATCAAAAATAAACTATCTTAGCCTAAAAGGTGAGTCATTACCGTATTTTTTCTCATGTGAACGGACCTAAGGGTTTTGATGAAATTGAGTGAAACTCTAGTTTATGGATGCTAGATCTCAACTCGTGAAAAACTCGTTTAATGGCGGATTTAGCGTTAAATTTGAGAGTTGTTACGTCTCGGTTTTGTGAAATAGATAAATAGGACAATATCATCGCTGAGTTGCTGGTCTGCGAAGCAGGGAATAATAATGATATGCCCATTCTGCACTCCCGAAGGATTTGGATAATCTTGTCATTTTTGGTAGTATAAACCGATTTAGCTTGGTCTCAACTTTTGGCAAATATATAAAAGATGGTTGTTATAAAACTACTAATAGATTCATTGCATTTTTTCTTATTTCAGCTATGGTTCTCTAAATTTCTGTATCCATTTCAGTCCGTCATTGATGATTATATCTCAAAATACCAACAAAACTCCGATATCTAACTAAAATGTCATGAATATATTCCATATAAACCATTATGCGTTGATTGTATGGTATTTTATTTCCCAAGTGCTTTACGAACCAAGAATAATTAGGAACTTGAGACTACTTGGTGGCGCAAATGGCTTGGTAAACTAATGTTCTCAAAATTTCAATTTGAATTCCCTCCTACGGGTTTCATGCGGCCGTTAGGCAACTCTGGGCGGCTGGTGTGAGACGCAAACTTATACATCCTGTGCTAATGCATTCTTGACGCAATCCATCCTGAACTGTTCAAATCCGTTAGGGAATACACTCTAATGGGGAGGTAAATATTTTATGAGGGTAAGAGTGATTTACAGCTTTCTGCGGCTGACCTGCGAAGGCGACCAAGTCATTAATAGATGGAGTGTGTGAGTTAGAATTTTGGATAATGTTAGAAGATCATCTATTAGATCTTCGCAGTACATCATCATCTAGAATGATTATTGTCCCGATAGTTTTAGATATTCATGAGCCGAGGAGTATTTGCAGGAGTAGTGTTGTAGCTCGAGAGATGACCATGCAAATCTCCTTGTCTCAGCTTGTACGATATGAGGTTCAGATGTCCTTCCATTTTATGAATATTTTAAAACTGTACCAAAGCAACCTGCACATATGGTTCTCAAGGGAGGTTACATGAATAATTAATGAAATTTGTCATATAGTATTCATGCTTACATATAAAGTAATCGAATATTTATCGCATCATCAATTTTGACTGGTCCTGCGTGTTTCTGGTTAATAGGCATGTCCCAACGGTCATGACAAATTCATCGCACTCTCGTGGAAATGAAGAAGTATTATCGAATAGCCCATCGTGTAATATTTTTCCCCAATCATTCGTCATCGGCAAACGCAAGTATATGTCTCGTATTAGGTCCTTTGAAAAGAAACATGAAAAGAGCATGGAAAAATTAAAGCGCCGTAAGGAATCTTTGATCTTTCAAATTTACTATCTCCGTGAAGCTCATTAAATTTTTCAACTCATCTTACAGTATTTCAGTTATCACTACAAAGCCTTTTTCAGTTTGGCACAGGTTCAATTTCTATTTAGTGCATCCTTGGACTTGAGTATATTCGATGTTTCAGGCTTAACTTTGTGGAAATTTATTATCACTGGAGTAAGAAAAAAGCAATTTATCTTTCCAATAAATATTTATTATGTACGACTATTTTCAATATACCGGCGTCATTCTCAGGTTAAAAGGTACTCATGCAGGTCGGTTATATATATATATATATATATATATATATATATATATATATATATATATATTATATATGCGGGTCGCGGTGGTCTAGCGGGTAGAGCGTTGGACTGCTGACCAGAGGGTCCCGGGTTCGATTCCCGGGCAAGGCACTTTGGGCACCTGCAGCTCCACCCAAGCTAGTTGATTTTTCGGGTACCAGATCTTCCTGGGAAACCATAACCGGCACAGGAACTGGCCCCCCTACCCTGATGTGTGAATATTCACACGCCGTCGGGCTTGGTACATGGGTGAGCTCTATCTATGGGTGAGCATCACCTACTAAACCGACCTTCGGGTTGATTACTATGTTTATGGTTTAATATATATATATATTTAAATATAAATAAATATAAATATATATAAATATATATATATATATATATATATATAAACCATAAACATATACATATTTGCCAGAAGGCCAGACAGTAAACAAAGAGTATTATTTGGGCGTTATGAGACGTTTGCGTGAAGCAATTCGCCGAAAGAGACCAGAAATCGTCGCACAGTGCGTCGAGACCGTCGCACAGTGCTATCATTATTCGTAATTTTTTGACGAAAAATGGAACAAATACCATCCAACAGCCACCGAATTCACCTGATTTGGCTCCCTGTGACTTCTTTCTGTTCAATCGAGTTAAAAAACCATTACGGGGAACGCGTTTTAGCAGCCGAGAGGAATTAATGGAAAAATCGCAGGAAGCACTGATGGGCATACCGAAAACCGAATATAAAAAATGTTTCGAGGATTGGATCAAGCGCTGGCATAAGTGTGTTGCAGTCGATGGGGATTACTTCGAAGGGGACAATATAGATTTAGATGAATAAACTTGTATTTTTAATTTTCTGAATAAATTCCGGGAACTTTTTGATCAAGGTAATATATTATATATATATATATATATATATATATATATATATATATATATATATATATATATATATATATATATAAGTGGAAAGACACCTTGTTTTTTTTTACTTTTTGGACTTCAAGTTGTTTGCTCTATATGAAGGTTCACTAAATATTTCTAAGGAGTTAAAAACAGAAAAATTAACTACATACCATAGTTTTAAACCTCTGCTGCTCTTAATGGATGCGTAGCTTACACAGAAAATATATAGTTCATGATTGGCAAGTGGTGCAATTACGATAAGGTTTTTATATGCACTTAACATTTGAGCACATTTATTGTGTTTTAATTACCAGAATATAGGTAGATGAAAATATATGGAGGTGTTTAATGAAAAGTATTTAGATACATACATACATCGGCAGATAAACCAATCATACTGTTCATGATTGGTTTATTATGACTAACTCATTAATTTTGATTGACCATACTCTGCAGCTTCATAATTTCTACATCAATTCACTCTTTGTACTGTCCTTACTACTTCCAAACGTTTTCCAGGCATCTAAATTATTTTTTTATTCCATTCCCAGTTTACTTTCTGTCTGTTGTCAAACACAAGTCGATCTCTTGCTTCCCTTCCTCTGGTAGACACATCCTCATTGCTTATGATTTTTTCCCACATTGTTACATTTTTGATCTTAAAGTGCTCGATTATCATGACATTCACAGATCTGTCTGTGAATGAGTCTTAAATATTGCGGGTATAGTGGAAATGATAAAAAACCTCGTAAAAATCTTAAATTAAAAACTGGAGATAAATTATTTCATCTCCATCTAAGTTTAAATTTAATCAACGTTTACATTTTGCACTCTTTCGACTAGGAATAAAATACGCAGTAATAATTCAAAACTAAAAAAAATATGAACCGCATAGTTTCAGGCTTAAATTTGTGAGAACATTGGAGAGAAATTATAATTAGCAATTCTGACATTTACTATTCGATTTTTATTCACACGACCCGGGTTTCAACACTTAATGCCATCTTCAGGTGAAAATTAATTGCATGTATCGGGTCATGCGAATAAAAAGAGTATAGTGGAAATCACAATGGTTAATTATTATTTCTCTCCAATAAAAAATAATGAATTTGTTCGCCTAAATTGATTCCCCAAAATGGAGTTCACATTTTGTTTCATTAAACTGGAATTGAGTGAATTAACATAGGTCTGTGGAAAGTGTTAAATGGTTCTTGGATTATTAATTTGAGATAATTAGAAATCTTTTAAAGCTACATATTCTTAGCTATGGATACACTATGCAATTCCATGATAATTTTCTGCACTTGATTTAAGGATTTTGAATAAATGATCTGTTTCTTATAGTTCCGCGTATTGGGGCTTACGTAAGTACGATGCCTCTCAAACTGAGGTGATGCTTGAGAAGGGATACTATCTCTCAGTAAGGATAACTTAACCTGTTTATTGCTACGGTCGATTGCTCTTTACCACCGTAGGCGGGCGGGAAGCTTTGTGTGTAGTGAAGTATACAGCGTACTTTAGTACGCACGTAATATATTTATCCCTCAATTAAGTAGGAACGAAAAACCAGCAGGGACACGTGCAGGAATTCACTTAAAAAAAAGAGCCGGCTGTTTGAAGTGAAAACAAATTGTAAATACTAGGACATCTAAAAAAAGAAAAAAAATGAAAGCGAATCGCTGCAGTTCGAGGGTGATATCCAAAAATCAGGACGGACTGCAAAAATATAGAGTATATCGGAATGTATCTATGTTAAGTTCTGTATCTATGTAATCTATTAGAATAAGAAAGGAAAAGGTACTCGTCTAAATTCCAATTAGTCTCTTATTCATTAAGAAGCACTGTAATGCATAACTTGATGCCGCACGTGTAAGCCCGGTCCTTACCTTTCCTGGTCGTTTCCTGGTATTGTTCGATCAATGCCTTGCTTCCAAAGAGTGGGATAAGTATTAGGTGAAAGTCACTTTGGGAACGGAGGGTAAGGTCCTGAGAAGTAATTCCACGCACGGACGGGTCTCACCGTGTAGTTCGTGCCAAACTGTTAGCAAATTCTTTTCGGTCGGCTCTATATTTTGGCTCGAAAATCGATCTACACGGACTGGGCGTGGCTGATGTCGACGGACTTTGGGTCTTTTCCTCAGGAGAAAGACATTTCTCCGCGGGTCAATTCCAAAAAGGAACGACGGTGGATCCAGAAATCCTTTGGACTGCTGACCAGTGGGAGAACTTGATCTTCCTCTCAGCGTCGATGGGCACCAGCGAGGGGCATGTTTCGTGTGGCATTATGTACATTAAGTGACATGTCGAGGTGTATCCAAGGGCGGTCGTTCTTATGCCCCGAAGGCAACGCAAAAGCTCTGCGCCCCAAGTACTTGCGAAGCATCCTCATAAATAAAGAGTATTACTACGTTTGTGAATATAGATAAATAGGTTAAAGTCTATTGCCTCAACCATAGGCTTAAATTTTCCTGAAAGTCCCATTTCTTGAAGCCAAACAATGCTTTCGTCTGTTGGTTTCCTAAACATGGGATGGAGAAGCCCTACTTGCATAAGTACCTTAAGTGTTACATTTCCTTCGTGCTACTTCATCAGCTTTCTCTCATAGTTGATCAGTTTGCTCTCGTATCCTCTGCTTAATGTGTTATCTTCTCATTCATGTCTAAGACTACTTTTCAGAAGTCTTCGTAAATCTCAATAAGGTAATTAGCAATTTTATGAAAATATTTAAGTTCTGAACATTCATCGGCACCTCATACCCTTTGATGCTTTCTAATCACTTTAATATTTTTAAACTATTTAGCAGTTGAATAGTCATTTAGAATTATTCTAATGAGTGTTTAAAATTTCTTCTTCAGTAGACTTGTAGCAATATATATATATATATATATATATAAAGTCACTTTCGTGAAAAACCCACGAACGAGCACAATAATGTAAATTCACTAAATAGTCAACAAATACACAGAAACTAAAACATATAAAAGAGGGACTCACTGGTTCTCGAATTTTCGGTGGTGCAACCACCTTTCTCAAGAGGAATTAGGAACAGCACTCTGTTCCTAATTCCTCTTGAGAAAGGTGGTTGCTCCACCGAAAATTCGAGAACCAGTGAGTCCCTCTTTTATATGTTTTAGTTTCTGTGTTTGTGTTGACTATTTAGTGAATTTACATTATATATATATATATATATATATATATATATATTTTTTTTTTTGGGTACCAGTTCTTCCTGGGAAACCATGACCGGCACAGAGAAAGGAACTGGCCCCCCTACCCTGATGTGTGAATATTCACACGCCGTCGGGCCTAGTACATGGGTGAGCTCTACCATCACCTACTAAACCGACCTTCGGGTTGATTACTGTGTTTATGGTTTATATAATAATAATAATTAGGTAATCTACCGTTTGAGGTAGGTTTTTGGATGGACACAATTATCAAATAAACATTTTGTGACTCCCCACATAGCAAACTAATCTATATCAGGTCCCTCTTCATCTCTGTATACTTCTTTCCTCCCTTCATCCCGTCAAACATCCCTATCCTGTTCCTGCCCTTACCTCGCTTGCCCAACATTTTCCCCTCTATTACCCTCTTCAACTTTCCACTACCGCTCAATACGCTTTTCATCCATTTTTCCTGCCTCCATAGGATTTCTCTCAACAAACCCCTCTCCTCACCCACCATCTCTAGTACTTCCTCATTTGTTTTCCTTTCGGTCCATTTCACCTTCTCTATTCTTCTCCACACCCACATTTCAAAATCCTCCAATCTACGTGTATCCTCCTGCTTCAGTGACCACGTTTCCGCACCGTACATAGCTACGCTCCATATCAGAGTTTTTACGAGTCTTGTCTTAACATCCCTACTCATCGACCCCGTCATCAACTCCCTCCTCCTTGAGAAAGCCTCCTTGCCTAGCGCAATTCTTCTCCTTACGTCCCTACTATTTTGACCGTATTGGTCCAAAACACTTCCGAGATATGAAAACTGCTCTACCTGCTCTATTTTTTCCCCACCTATTTTAATATTTAGCTTAGCCTTTTTCTTCCTGGAAAATCGCATAACCTTTGTTTTATTAATATTGATTCTCATCCCATATTTATCGCACTGAACCTCCAATTCACTCAGCAATGCTTGCCACCCCTTGGCTGACTGAGCAACTAATGCTTGGTCATCAGCAAACCTAACCGATTTTACGAATTCCCCTCCGACTTTCATTCCTACCTCCAGTTCTTCTTCCCATGCCTCTTTAATCATTTCCTCCACATATACGTTGAACAGCACCGGTGACAATGGACAACCCTACCTTACCCCTCTTCCTAACACTGCCCATCCGGACCCCTTGTTCCCCACTCGCACCTGAGCAGTCTGAGACATGTACAGGTTGCGGATCAGTCTCCTGTCCCTCCAATCCATTCCTATTCTCTGCAATACACGCATCAATTTTTCCCAATTCACTCAATCAAACGCTTTTTCGAAATCTGCAAAACAGGCAAAAACGTCCTGGTTGTATTCTATATTCCTCTCCATTAGTGATCTCATTACTGCAATGGCATCACGCGTACCACTTCCCTTCCTCAACCCAAACTGATCATCCCCTAAGTAATCATTTGCCTTACTCTCTATCCTTTTGTTGATTATCCTGAGAATAACTTTAGCTGCGTGGGATATCAAACTTATTGTTCTGTAATCCTCACATGATATAGACTTTGCCTTTTTTGGAATAGGAACTAACACCGATCTCACAAAATCTTCCGGCCAGATTCCTTCTTCATAGATACTACGAATCAGTCCATATAGGGCCTTCTTCCCGCATTTTCCTAAACATTTCAACATTTCTACAGGAATATTGTCCACCCCCACGGCCTTATTTGCTTTCATCTCCTTTAATGCCCTTTCTATTTCATCGTCGAGTATGCCTGGACCTAAGCTATCTTCTTCTACGTCATGTTCCTTTTCTATGTCTAACCTTGTCGGCCTAAGTTCTTTACCATACAGTGTTTCTATATATTCCTTCCATCTCTCTTCGATTTTTCCTGTTCAACTATTACCTTTCCCCTACTTATCTTTAACTGTTAGCACGGATCTTGCCTTCTTACTTCCCGATAATAACTTAACCTTGCTATATAGAGCACCAATTTCACCCTTCTTCTGTAAACTTTCCATATCCTCGCATTGCGTTTTCCACCATTCTTCTTTTGCTTTATTTGTGGCCCTTCTCAATTTATTGTTTAACTCTTTGTGCTTCATTTTGCCTAACTCTGTGTTTACATTTTTCCATCTTCTTCTCTCATCCATCTTTGCAATCATCTCATCCGTTACCCATGGTTTCCTTATCCTTTTCCCGTTAATGGTTCCTATAGTGTATTTTGCTGCTTCCGATACCCCTTGCTTGATACAATGGTTTATATACTGCAGCTTCACCCAAGCTAGTTGATTTTTCGGGTACCAGATCTTCCTGGGAAACCATAACCGGCACAGGGAAAGGAACTGGCCCCCCTACCCTGATGTGTGAATATTCACACGCCGTTGGGCTTGGTACACGGGTGAGCTCTACCATCACCTACTAAACCGACCTTCGGGTTGATTACTATGTTTATGGTTTATATATATATATATATATATATATATATATATATATATATATACACGTACTTACACGTATTCAATCTACCGGTTGAAGTAGGGTTTTGGGTGGACACAACTACCAAATAAATATTTTGTGACTCCTAACAAAACACAATCCAGCAACCTACTCTACATCAGGTCCCCCTTCATCTCTGTGGACTTCCTTTCTCCCTTCATCCCGTTCAACATCCCTATCCTGTTCCTGCCCTTTCCTCGTTTGACTAACATTTTACATGTCTAATTTAATTGACATGGTCCACCCTACCATAGTACGATGGGGGTAATACATGTAGAAGGCGTTCTGGAGGGAATTATTCTTTTTTCCAAAATTCATCACAACGCACGTTTTTAAGTTTAATTCTAATTGCCAAGTGTCGCGCCAGAGTTGTATAGCATTAAGGTCATCTGATAAAGCTGCTGTGTCCTCAGAATTAAACTATATCCATCACGGTAAGATGAGTGGTCGGCAAATAAAAACTGAGTCGTCGGCAAAATAAACGTATCTTCCTAGGAGTCCTACGGAGTCAATGTCGTTAACGTAAAGCAGGGCTAAAAGAGGTCCGATGACACTTGCCTGAATAAACTTCTCCTGCATTTGAGCTATACCGGTTGTGGTTTCCCTGGTACTCGAAAAATCACAGAGCTTGGTGGAGCTGAGGGTACCCAGAGAGGCTTGCCCTGGAAGCGAACCCGGACCTTACTGTTAGTAGTCCAACGCTCAACCCTTTTACCACTGCGACACACACACACATGTATGTATAAATGTATATGTTTATATATATATATAGAAACAGTATAGATGATTTCTTCGAAGTAACACGGAAGTGTTGAATAAAAAACTTAGACAGTAACACACAGCACGAGAACACATAAAAAGAACACTCACAATAATATCTTGATAATTTCTACGGACTCGAACTCCGTCTTTTTCGGAAGATAAGATATACAACAATATACATACATATATATATATATACACAAACACTAAGATAATAGATATTACACACACAGAAACATAAAAGAAGGACACTTACAGTAGATATTTACGTTTCGACGGCACGGCCGTCGTCATCAGAATATATATATATATATATATATATATATGTATATTTATATGTTGTTGAGAACTTTCTCTGCTTGTGTTCATGCAGTCTTGGCAAGAGAAATAATTGCCACCGCAAAATTAATTGCAAGTTCGTGAGCCTGTTGATACTTCTACGCGTGTTAGATACGTAAACCATGGTATAACTCTAGGCAGAATATTTGTCTTAACGCATCGATTAGCTTCTTGAAAGAAAAAAATTGTAATTTTTAATAAGCTGTGGAATTGTTTTCAAATTAAAAGCGGGAATGATAAAAACTGAACTTCCTTTATTTTCGGTACCTTTTTTCCTCAGGTATTTTGAATGATCGCCCTTAGTCTTGTACCTGCCTGCACACTCCAGGGTCTCGCAAGTCGACACAAGTCGTCCGTGGATGTATTCACTTTTATTTCTGAAGAAATGATAGAAACCGTGTGGAAGAATTCGAAAATCAAATTCCTCTGGATCACGTGACGACTTCAGTCTTCCTCCACCGCGACAAAAGGGCGCAGGGTGAGCAACACGTAGGCCTTTCCGCTCAACGAACGAAAGGGTGGCGCTTCTTTTATGGAAGGGGGGGGAGCCCTTATGAAAAGGCATTCACTTTCCCCCATCGGCGTCTAAAGGCAAAAATCGAAAGCGGAAATTTTATTTCGGCCCTTTACTCTCTCTCTCCCCACCCTTACGGGTCGTCCCCTTACCCTCCGGGGAGGTGGATGGGGGCTCTCCCTCCTCCCCCTAGTGGCACGGAACCCTATATCCTCGAAGCTGCCGTGCAAACATAATGATGACGAGATGAACCGCCTTCCGCGGGAAGGCGCCACCGAGCGGGAAATTGAATAAGCGCTTTTAGACGAGGGTGGGGCGCGGGCTTATTCGATATGGGACGGATGAGAGGTGTGCGGATATCCCTGGGAGGCGGGATGAAGGTGGGCTGGGGAGGATGGGTTGCGGCGAGGGGCGCCTTGTTACCTCGACGCCGAGAAGGGGGGTGGGGTTGCTTCGTGATGGCAAGGCTCTTCCGGCGTTTCAATGTTATCTCCAACCATTCATGGGTTTCGCCAAAAAATGTGAAATCATTTGTGTTCTTCTCTTTTTTGCTGCAATTTGGTCCAATTTTATTTTATCTGCTAGCAATAGTTTGACGTCACAAAATAGAAGCAGTGTAAAAATACATATTTAATTTTTTCACAAAATTTATGTTTACAATGTTTGATTCTTAATCCTCAATCAAATATGCGTTTTATCGCACACACATTTTAAAAAACTTTTAATCGGTTAATGCCAGAATAACGTTTGTATCATTATCACATCGTGCATTCCGGTTTTAGTCCTGCTGGAAAGTCCAGTATTGGATTTAGCAGCAGGTGCCTGGTATATTCGGTATTTCATTTAGAATAGTTACTTGAGTACACCGTTAGGATCTCATAATATGAGTATAAAATATGAATATCTGATGGAAATGATTTTCATTATTTTAAAAGTGTTCTCACGAACTCTTATACTATTCTTTTTCATTATAAATAGTTCATTCATTTTGTAGTTTTTATGTGCTCACCTATGAATTATTTTGATATTTTTTCTGATTTTATTTTATTATACCCACTTGCATGTATCCAGGAGGGCGTGGTAGTCCAGAGGTAGAGAGTTGGAATAGTGACCGGAGGGCCCGGGGTCCATTCCCTGGAAATTCTCTGCTCCCCTCAAGCTGTCTTAATTTTCGGCTACTAGAACTTCCTGAGAAACCAGAGCTGGCACAGGTAAAGGACCTGCCCCCCCCCCCACCGATGTGTAAATTTCATACGCCACCTTAGTATGTTGTGAACTCTACCCTTGCCTAACCTACCAAACAGACCTTCGGGTTGATTACGGAATTTATGGTTTTTGTTGTAATTATATGTATAAATATACATATGTATATATATACAACAATTTTTTTGTCTAGATATATATAAGTGTCTGCCCACGTTGTGATTCCACACCTCAATAGAACTTCAGTAAAACTGAAGTAACGAAATAATACTACAATGTTAATGTTGATTATGTTATATGATATATATATATATATATATATAAAGAATAATATCTCGTTTAAGTATTACCTTTCTAAGATTTCCATTTAATTCATTAATTTACCCAAGGTTTTAAAAAGTATTTATTTTTTTACCGGTGTAATAATAGTTCTGAACGAAAACATTCACTGTCGGTTTTACAATTATGTCTGAATTCATCAGTATGTGCTTTAAAGACTATATCCTTAGATAAGTTTTTGTCCAACTGTATATATTACAATTTCTTTATTATAATTAATCAAAAGTTCAATATCATGAGAAATGTTTAACATCACCTCAAAATAATTTAGCAAGAGTTGATTTGCTTCAGTGGGATTGAAAACACGTCAGGATGGCATCCCCTGCGTGAAGAATTCATAAACAGTGTTTGATTACAGAGAGTAGATCAATTCCAGATACAATGGGCAAAAAGGACCCTTTGTGATACTCGAATATTAACAAGCTATCTAAATAACTAATTGTCAATGGCCAATTCGAAAACCAAATTTGATGACTGTTTGTAAATGTCACGCTTAAATCATCGATGAACTGATTCTTCTGACTGGAACATACGTGTAATAATCAGGCATAGTAGTAGTAAGGCATTACTTTAAATTAGTAAGGCAAGACAGTAATAGTAAGGCATTTGGATTGCTCAATGCTCTGGCGACTGAGTTTGCTACACGCCATTCGAGGAAATTCTAATGCGCTGTAAGCAGTGTTCTTGCAATAGCCCGTGGGATTGGTCAGCAAAGTTAGTTTCTACCTATTTATCCAATCTTTCCTCTGTTTATCAACGGCGTTCTTTCATTGTCTCATTGCATTTGTTTGTTTTGTGATGTCTTTTTGGTGCAGTCATGAACAATCGTTTTTTTTCTACTCTACGAAAGTATTCATCGGTACCGTACTCCACTCTTTAAAATTCATCACTATCCAGCTACTTCACCCTTCTATTACATGCACGTGGCTCACTTTTTGCCTACGTCATACTTCCGAGCAGATCAATTTCCCCGATATAAGTTTTAACCAAATATTTTGGAGGAAATTTATTCATTTTTTTCCGGAGTGGTTTAGAGATTCCTCAAAAGATATCCCCATGCACATCTTTTTCCACGTTTAAATTAAGAGAAGTTAAATACATTACTACTATTAGAGCAGAAAAGAATTTAAATAGTGAATCGTCAAAGAAAGTGAAATACAGGAAATACCCGTGTAATAGAATTATCATTTAGACCCGTTTTATTTAGATGAATATGAAGTTCATGTGGTAATTTCCGATCCCCACGCAGGGAAATGCGCGCCTCGTTGATTTTTCGTAATCTCCTGAAATAATGAAGGAGTACTGTATTTACAAAGTTAAAAAATACAATGATGGGAAAAACGATCTGTTGTGCATTCAGTTTTTTTTGTGGAGTTGATAGCAGTAATTATCGAAATAAATTATGACGTTTTGTTTTTCACCATGTGATATGAGCGTAATTAATTTCGATTTTATTTTCTTTTGTAATTGCGTGATGAACATATTCATAATTCATTTTGTCTGAAAGTTATTTGTCACACTTAGCATGAATTGCTTTCTTTTGAATGCTATAACGACCCAGTTGTCAGACCGTAATGATGCGATGTTGATGCCCTACGATATTGACGCCAACCGTCATGCTTGGTCTCCACGTGGAGCCTTGCGTGGGACGTGGTTTCGGAGGGAGAGGGGCGCGCCACGAGGGCACTGCGGTGTGAATCCCTTTCCCTAATAAAAGGTCGCATCAAATGACACTCGCACATGCGCTCGAAACCCCCGACCGAATCAATCGCTCCAGATTGCCCCGCAGATCACCAGAACAAATATGACCGGAAATTAAAAAAAAAGCTGGCGAATTCAGAAGGAAACAATTATTTGGCTGTAATCCTCTCGAGTTAAGTACGAAGGGTGAAGGGGGATCATCTCAGGGAAAACGAGCTTATGCGTAGAGGGGAAGACAACGCCCGCCTGGGGGCTAAGGCATGCGTGTTGAAGTCATCGCTGGGGCATGAAGCGGCTGCGACCGTGTATAAGTTGGATGAGAAGCAACCAACTCCCTCAAGAATCTACAAAGCAATAGAATCAACAATCAACTGGTGGTCGCTAGGGAATCGTAAGAAATCCTCTGCGAAGAGGGTTACTTGATATTTTCTGACCCTAGCATTTCTCTCTTTCACGGAGAAAAAATATCCTACTTAGTAATTATTGAATTAAATGTTGCATTCATTTATATCGAAGCCCAAAAGCAATTAAATGTGTATAATCATAGAAAAATAGATCGAGCGAGTATCGCATTCATTTACTTCATCACCGTGGAAATTAAGGCGATGACATATTTCCTGTCAATCAACACGTTTTTTGGTCAAGAAAATGTAAATAAGTTGATCCAAAGGTTAGTTCAAATAATTCTTGTAGATACGTACAACGACATAGTTGCGTAGGAGTAAGGATATTTTCTTACTTGTAATTAGGCCTTAACCATATACCTCCATATACAGGTATCAATACAAGTGCATATACCTAGTATTTTGGCATATCTGAAGTCTAAGATGAGTATGGTTCATTGATTTCGACCGACTTTTTGTGAAACAAAATCCGTTCTGATTGTAATACAAACATTTTATGTAAAATATAAATGATGAGGAGATGACTTTTGATATAACATATCCTTAGGGGAATCATAAATCATCCAAAACCGTTCTCAACCTGAGATTCGCCTTCATATACATGAGTAGTCCTCTCAGCGTATAACACAATCAGGGTCAGAGGGCGTTTAAATTCCACGTTTATTCTTAAGTATTAATAGAAGAAAACGTGTTATCTGTATTCCTTTCGACAACGCTACACAATATTTAAAGTTCGAAACTCCTAAAGTAATTTTGGACTGAATCTGAAATATGTATTACGAAATATGCGAGGGGTGCTCAACAAAGAGTGATCATATTTTTTCTACTCGCATCATTTCTCGGGTGAAAATTTAATTTCATATATAACTAGCGGCTTTTCCCGGCATCGCTGGACCAATTTAGCCGTACAGCTAGCTGTGACTGGATTCATTTCATATTATTATACGCCTTTTCATATGCATACGTGTAAAGGTGGTCGGATTGTGTTCGTAAAAATATAAAAAACTCTTGATTAAATAATTGCTTTTATTAATATACAACGTAATTTTAAAATACTGCTATGTTAACAAACATTAATGTATGCTATGCGTTCATTATCGTAACTCAGTTTTACATGCAACATCGTTTGATCATTATTTCAGCATAGTTTTATGCACAACATTCGTCGTTGTGTCATTTTTCTTTTAAGGTCGATTCTTAAAGAAATCACTCGATAGCATCGAATGTCGCGGTAGCAGTTCACATAAACATATAAAGTACTTTTAAAATTAACTTTTAAAGAAACAGTCTTAGACTGTCGTATTTCTCGGAAGCTGTTCACTATGTAAGAAACGCATCTGATCAGCTGTCAGCATAAATCATAATGTTCGTTTGTAAAAGATACAGTAGGTAGGGAAATTATAGTTTAATCGTCCTTCCTAGTTGAAATGAAACAATTAAAATCTTAATTCTGAGTAAAAAATGTCCTGCTATATGTGTTAAAAAATAAGAAATTAAAAAAGGTTTTTTTGTCATTTCTTCCAAATTTTATTTTATTTTTATATTTATATACATTGTTATTCTTATTTACATTTTTTTTTAAGATTCATTAATTTTTCTTTAAATTTGATAGATTTTCCATGCATTTATTCTTCAATATACGTTATATGTAATATATAATGTATCTTTTCTCATGATGTGTACGTATCACCCTTTCACTGCTATTATTCACACATTAGTCATATCTTAGTATGATTCCCAGGTGTTTCATACCCCTTCCCCTTCCTGGGTGTAGGTATTTTCCTCCAGTGGGTTTTTCCCGTTAAGGATAACAGTCCACAATCCCTACGCTTTTCCAACTAATGTATATATCTTTTCACACTCTGTCCAAATTTTCCCTAATGCAGCATTTATTTTATTTAGTATTTTATATTTTATTTTCTGTAGTAATTTCCTCTAATAACTATACAAAATATCTAACCGACGCAGGGTTTAGTGGAGTAAGGGACAATCTAGTCTCAATCTCGTCCCAGGAGAGACATATTATTATTATTATAAATCTCATGAATAGAGAAAATTACAGATCCATAGCCATTATCTGTTTTGCCTGACGTCACTTAACCTTCCACTCAAAGCAAATGGGTCACAGTTTTGGACGAATGCTCGATAGTTCCCTTCTTCAGTCGTCGCTTGGGGCGAACGCCACCCTTGAGTATTCAAATAGGAACGGGTGAGATACACTCGGGCCGAAAAAAAGATGACATGGCCAAGATTCGTGCATTCTGATTCACAAGAGCGAATCTATAGACAAGTGAGAACTGTCGGTACAACCTCAATTCTTCTTTAACTCAGCCTCTTGATTGGCAACTTTGACAGATTCTAATAATTCTTTTATGCCTCCTTTTACTGGGGTTCATAGTCGTTCAAAGATCGTGTCTAAATTTGCAGGACTGCTTGCATTAACTCCAAGGAAGTACCCTCCAAACATTATCATCCCACGTCTTGGCCGAGAGTAAAACTCCAGCCTTTGAAAACAAGCGATTCGGGAGTTTGGGTGCTTGGAATGAAACTCAAACGGCATCAAAATGGCAGACAATGTTCTTTGTGGATGCTCTTTGAGAAATTCTTTGCGCAGATTCCTCAAAGCAATGAACTTCTCGTTTCAAAAGGAGCGAGCAACATCTCCATTTGGTCCTCTGTCGCGTAGGGATGTGAAATGGATCACTTCGCCTGACCCGCCGAGTATTTCGTCTCCCACTTTCATTTCCTAACCTTCCATTAATAAGTCCTACAAGGTCTATCCCAAACGTGGTATGACTTATTTTTTCCCGGATAGACGGACGGATAGGCGGCGATTTCTCTGGCTGGGTACGGAGTGGAAGGGAGTGTCAGGAAAGGCTGGAGGCCGGTGACAGTTGGCTCCAAACCTTTGTGGAGTGCGGATTGTTCAGCGACAATCTACAGCGAGCCTCTACAACGTAACCTCGCTACGCTCAATCATGAACAGGCTTGGAACAGCGCTCCAATGGTTAGATCGGGTGTTTTTCAGTGGAAAAAGGTGTTTCGAAAGGTTAGAGAAGATGCTGAAGACGCCGAAAGTTTAGGAGGCGTGAAAAACACGCTGGCAGCAGTCGTTTGTGGACGTACAGGGTTGCTACTTCGAATACTTTTACGTGGATGTATCAATTCAGGGAATAAATTATTTTCAATCAACTCAGTGCCTTTGGGACAGACATTGTATTTTGAAAATGCATCATTATTTTCAAGGGATTGGTCGCGATGAAAAATGGACAGTCCAAAAATATAGATTGAAACGTATTATGTATTCACACGGTTTTTTATACTTATCTCCGGCGTTTCAAAAGTTTATGATTCAACATCTATGAAGGATGCGGTAAAAAGGACCATATCAGCAGGTTTAAAAACTCTCCAAGTTAAAACCCTAATTAGCGGCATCGCGCATGTCCAGATTCAGCCTCTAGGTGGTAGTAGTATCGAATCAGGGCGTTCACTGTTGAACGCAGCAGTTTTAAAACCTTAAAGTTTACAATTGTCACGATAGAAAGAAGATTTCTTTAAAACATATAGAAAGAAGCCCCTTTAGACAAGGTGACTCAGTAGTACAATGAATTCAAGGACATTGGCTGACTGTGCGATACTAAACGAAAACGTTGGGAGAGATATTGTAATTTTGCCCGCAGCAAACGACCCCGCTGCTTCCTGTCCTACTCCTGTGACTCCATACGGGACCCGTCTTAACCCAACCCTCTGTTCGCATTGACTCTTCTCGCTGTTTGGAAATCCAATATCGCTATTCTCATTTGAAAATACGCCCTGAAGCCGGGTTCCCTTTCGGAAGTGAAACTCACCTCATACGCGGGAACGAACGTGGACGGAGATGCTACTTCTTGGATCACCCTTTCCTTCTTTTTCTCAACCCCCTGCTCCTTGAGGGCAAAGTTGTTTCCTTCCAGAGCACATCGACAGGGTTGAGTGGCTAGGCTTACGCTTTAAAAACGACGCGCATCTGCAATTAATACCCAAGAGAGGCGAAGGGAGTGTGGTTCCATCCTGCCTCCATCTTCCAGCTGTGCTCGTTTGCTTAGTCGCTAACCCAGCAGATATCATACAGCCGAGCGAAAGATTTCGATGTATTGCTGCCTGTGTGCCATTGTTGCGTGTCCGATAAGTCAAGTAAGTTACGTTTATTTCCCGACAATGCCGTGATTTAACTTGATACCCGTGATCCTGAGGACACAGCAGCTTTATCAGATGACGTTAATGCTATATAACGCTGGTGCGACACTTGGTAAATAGATTTAAACTTAAAAAAAGCGCGTGGTGATGAAATCTATGAAATGAGAGCAATTCCCTCCCGAACGCCTACTGTATCGGGAACACCGAAATGGAATGTTCAATTAAATACTTATGCGTTACCTTCACCCACGACCTCTCCTGGGTGAAACACATATGGGGAATATGTGGACAACCTAATAAAAAATTAACGTTTATTAGAAGAAAATTAGGTAAATGTGATGAGAAGGTCAAAGGGAAATGCTAATCTTTCACAGGTAATGTCTCATTTTGAATATGCTGCTAGTATGTGGGATCCTCACGAAGTTATATTGATTGCCGGATTGAATCGCGTGCAGCGTAGAGGAGGAAGATTTGTAAAACGCCTTAATAAATTTAGTAGCCTATTCAAAATATTAGAGCAGCTGGGCTGGGAACCACTCGTAGAGCGAAGGTTAAATTACAGATTAAACCATTTGCATAAATTGGAAGGATGTCTTTTTAGCATTGATGTTGAAAATCTTTCATTTTCAACAATTAGATTAGTGTCTCTCAGAATAAAAGATTTTATCTAACTTTTAATTATTAATTACTTTGGGGACATCATCGTGCGCATCCTTCACTTGGTCACTTTCGTCGACTGTCTTTTGTGTGTAATACTGCTCCACCGAGATATCTGTGGGTTTCGTCGATATCTTCGCAAGGACGGATGATCCATATTTTTGCGAGATGGCTTTTGCTTTCGTGCGAAAATTTGGCAGGTTATTGCTTCGTTGAAATGAGTTTTCGGAAAGCTTATGTCAGGAGAGAAAATCTAATCACCTGAGAATTGCGATAAGGAAGCATTTCAAATAAACACCATTCCGCGGAAGACGTCGAAGTTGATCGATCCTAAAATTGTTTCCCATTCCTCCTGCTATTAACCAGATAACACTACTCAACTAGGTAAATTACAGATTAAATCTTTTGCAAAACTTGGAAGGATTTTGGCGGTAATACTGAAAATGTATTATTACCCCCATCGTGCTACGGTAGGAGGGATTATGTCAATACATTTAGTGAGATTAGTTGTAGAACAGATTTAAGATATCATTTTTTCGACGAACAATAAGGGATCAGAATAATGTTGTTCTACCGCGGTAGGGGTAAAAATATGCAGCACCGATCCCAGTATGTCATTTTTTTCGCGAACGATAAGGGTTCATAATAACGTCCGATAGCGGTGGTGTCATATTCAGGTCAAAATTAATCAGTCAAAAAAATTAATTAATGGTGTGTTTTCACCCCCTGCCACACACCAGACTAGCGGTGGCTTGCAGGATACTAAAATATCTATTTAAAATAAGTCATGAGAAATTTATCTTTTATGTTTTTGTTCAAATACTGTTGAAATATTAATGCGTGTATTGGCCATTTCTCAGTCTAACCTGAGTTTGAGCGACAGCAGACAGCTATGGCATCTACAAGTTAGTAATTTGTTCGTGGTTGAAATAAGGACCGAAGTCTTCGTTGTGTGTCGCTTACGTGGTGGCTATTACCACACGTAGTGAAACCGATTCTGCTCCTGAGAAGCTCTAGTGCAGCGAACGAGAGGGTTCCGAGAGATCCCCTGGTGAAGGGGGAGGGAGGTAGGGGAGCTAGATGGCGAGGGGAGGTTGCGAAGGGGATGGCGATCGGAGCAGAGGAGATGTCGCTGAGGGGAATGAATAAGCGGACGGTGTCCCCCCTTTCATTTTATCCTCTCCTTTTTCTCCCCCTCCCCCTCTGCCCCGCCCAATAACCCTACGGGCCTTCGGGCTCTCTTGGTCGTGTACCACGTGTTGAATGAGCGAGAGTCTCCTTCGAACACCACCCCTCCACCCCCTCCTCCTTCCCCTCTCTCTTTCTCGGGTATATATATCTGAATTGACTTGGGAATATATGTACTAGAAACACATATGTATATACATATTATATATATATATGGAAATACATATCTTCTCACCTCCCCCAGCATCCTATGCTGGGGTGCGGCTGTCGAGTGGGGTTGGGAAGGGTCTCAGCCTTTCCCGGCTTTTTTCTTTAAGCGAGTCGAGGGTTTTCCTTAATGAAAAAGAAATGAAGTGCCCGAAAAGGATGTGAAGAAACCCGAGGGAGTGCTTGTAGTAGTTTAACGTTTTTCCGCTCCTTTTTCCTAGCGCTGCTCTCCTCCCTTTGTTTCCTAGCGGTTGAAGGATGGCAACGAAATATTCCCAAGGTATGAGGGGGCACTGTGGTGAAAATTTTCCGGTAATTTATCGTTTGGAGGCAATACGCACAAACAACCATAATATCTATCCTGCTTTCGTCTAAAAAGAATAGTGTTTGATTAGCAGTGTGTTTGCGCCACCTATGAACATATCTGGTAGATGTGGGGTTGGTATTCAGTGAATGGAAAATTTATTAATCGTACCTAAAGATAGAAAACTGGGTTCACGGGGTGACTAATAGTCTGCGGATACAAACGTATTATTGGTCATGGCGGAAAATCAAGAATTAATAGTTTGCTTTCACAACTACTATATGTGCATGCTATTTTCGCCAAGGTATCTCAATTGGTACAATTGATTAGTTAAAAATATAATAGAAGTACCTAAGGGAAGAACCCGCGAAGAAGGCCGAGACACAAGTAGATCGGACGAATTAAGAAGTGCGTAAAACCGAAGAGTTCTCAAGGGGTGAAAGAATCAGCTCTGATTTGAGAAGAATGGAGGGCTATAGTAAACCAATATTAGGATTGAAATACTGATATGATGATCTAAAAGTAGTAGGAAATCTCTACAAAATATAACATAAATAACTAACTTTTTGACTAATTTCAGGGCTAATATACTATGAATGAATGAAAATAATATGAATAATTGACTAACTTCAGGACAGAGATTTAAATCGCGATTTTATCTGGTCGTTGAGACCAGAGTAGCTTACGGTACGAACATATTGTTATTATTTCGAGGGAATACGCAGTGAAAAGTCATAATTGAAAACATCCTTGTGTATATTTTCGAAGTATATCATCACTTTTCAAGTGGAGTCCACCGTGGCGAAATTAATTTCATATGTGTCTGTGACTCCCCCATTTAGACATTCAACGAATTAGTTTTGCATTGATAGTCGAACATTTCTTTTCCGATAGACTGAGGCATATCCTTGGATTCAGCCACGTTCTTTTTGTATTATCTACATAATTTTCCACAGTGAAGTTTCTGTGAGTTGGTTGTATTTTTTTATAAACCTTTGATTGTTGATTCTGCCGAATATTTCAAATGTCAGAGATCCGAGCAAAATTGGCCCACGCTCAAGAGCAAGTTTGCTCGGGTTATGTTGAGTAGTTGTGCACGCATAATATTTTTGATTTTTTACATTTATTATCATGTTAATTTGTGATCTTTATTTAAGCAAAATTCTGAATGATATTTTAAACTCATTAAAAGGTGTGATCATATTGGGGATGAATTTTCAGATTCTGTTTTTGCTCTAGAATCACCATTATCAGTCCTTCAAACCCGAAGATCTGTTGGCTTCAGCCTTTCATCCTTCCCTATCCACAACACCAATTCTCTTATGTCCTGATAACTCTTCTCTCCTGAACCATCTTTATTTGTCCGATGTGTATTTGACCCTAGGCCTTCCATTTCAGATCTTACCATTCATTTTCCCTTCCGTAGCATTCATTATAAATCCCTTGTGTCTTAAGGTGGACTCAATATATATTTCTTCTCAATTTCTCCAAGGTGGTCCATCTTTTCCCCTTTCCTTCTGCTCTGCCTTTTGGTCCCTTTCACTCTTCTACTCTGCTGCATCGTTTAGGGGTTAGGCTGAAGAAGGAACCGTCGAGTCTCAAACTCGCCCCAATGAAGACGTTTTATTATTATTATTATCGTCCTTCTTAATTTCTTACTTTGACCCATGTCAAATCAATCCTCGCCATACGACTCCAGCACCAAGTTTCGAAGGCCTCTGCTTTTCTCTGGTTTACTTTTCCTTAGATACAGAGGCATCTGAACTATTGAGTGTCACAATTCACCCGAATGCTTTCACTAATTGCTTACCTGTTTAAAGTCGTATTATCTTTGATCATAAAAGCTGCCTTTCCTCATACATGTTTTCTTACAAAGTGGGTTCAAGTTTTGAAATCTTATGATTTTTTTCTGACAAAATGGTGACACCAGAAAGTGTGAAGCTTCTGTAACTCCTCAAAATGATATCCCATTCGGCGCTCACATTCTTTAACGTCGACTTAATGGCTCTATGACCGCAGAGAACGCATCTGTAGAATGGTCCCTTTTGCTCACCGGTAAATGCTGATGCGAGAGCCGTCCGACTGGTAAATAAATGGGCGGCTTCCAAGTGCCCTTCGTCGCTGGAAAAAGCAGATCGGCAGGGGCGAGGTTGGGAGACAGAGTATAAGGAAGTACGGGGCAGCGCTTTCAATTTTCTGTTACGAAGAAACACCTGAGTTACTACCGCTCGAGTAGTACTAGTGGTAGTTATAAGGTGAGGTGATCAACAGCAGAGGTCATTTAGGCCAAAATAGTAATAGGCAGGTAATTTGGTAGGGTGAGGGTGAAAGAAAGAGAAAAGAAAACTTTGCACTTCCACACAATTTTAATATAACAGAACCATGGCTTCGATGCGGCGCATCATCATCAGGTGACAATGACTTGAAAAGAAAACTTTGCACTTCCACACACTTTTAATATAAAAGGACCATAGCTTCGATGCGGCGCATCATCATCAGGTGACAATGACTTGATGAGTCGCATCGAAACCATGGTCGTGTTATACTATATTAAAAGTGTGTGGAAGTGCAAAGTTTTCTTTTCTCTTTCTTTCACCATCATCATGAAGGAATTCCACAAAGTTAAGCCTGAAACTGTTAGCTTTAGTTTGGTAGGGACTGGATGTAAAAGGATATAGGAATAGAAGAAGGGTCTAGAGAAAACCGGTGTCGGCATTCGCATCGTCTTAACGAAAGGAACCAAGGAATCAGACGCAATTTTAATGTCCCATCTGCAAGGTCGGCGTACTCTATTTAAGTACTCTTCGCAAAGCGCCTCAAGTATGGAACGGAATAACATTGGAAAAAATCTGCCGTCTCCAGAATTCGATTCCGGCCCCTAGGGATGGGAAGCCAGCCCCTTAGCATACATTTCCCTCGATGAGGAGAAGCATTGTCTTATTGGATGTGCACACGTGGCTTTTTTCTGTCGTTTTTCTTGCAATGCCGGTAGGAGCTCTGGCCTCAAAATACGTCCGTATGATGCAGCCGTCCCTGCAGCGCCCTCCAAAATACGTACAAGGGTTGAGAAGTACGCCTTTGCTCTCCCACCCGCAACATGGCCGCCATAATTTCCTCAGCACTGGCGGTGAGTCGATGTGCCTCGATTGCGTAGACTCACGCCGTTTAGTTTATTAATAGAAAAACGGCATCCTTGTCATGTTCAAAATAGTCATCATTGGTGAAAAGGAAGCATGGTCTATGGCGCCAAGAGTGGGTCAACGTCCCCTGAGAAGTGCGTAGCTGTTGTCTGCTGATGCTCTCCAGCCATCATTCGAGGCACTCCCTTCAAGAATTTTTTCCACGTCTTCGCGAAGGATGGCCTGCGAGGAAACGCCAAATTGAGTTAGGGCGATGTCTTTCTCGACCACTGATCGGCCGATTTCCAAGGCAACCTGCTCCACTCGCGTAACCCATTACCACCTTCCGTCCGGCTGGCCCCGAGGCACCTTGGGCCCGTTGCCGCACATCTACTTTTTTGAACCGTGTGTCACCGACGAACGCACGATTTTCACATGCACGACACTATCGACGCATGTCCCACTCGGTCGACGATGGACTTCGACATGGGTGTGTCAATCCACGCACGGAAGGAAACCCGATGATTACACTCGGTTCTTGTACACCACGACGCCATTTTAAACATTTAAATGCTTCTCACTCTACAGCTATACGAACTCTTTCCACTTCACGGTACAGACATTTATATCTCGTGTTCATGAGGAGGGCCCGAGTACTTACTTTAAGACAAGGCGCACTTCCAGTCCCAAGAAAAAAATCGGGAGACCACTTACACTAACCTCTCCTACCAATGAAACATCTATCTTAAGCTTTTCCTCTTCCTCAAATTAGGTTTTTTGATTTATTTTTATTTATTTTCATGTTATATTCATTCAATTCTTGATCCATTGCTTTTGAAGATGCTCGCAGGTTTTCTCGATTCTTTCATATGACTGTTTATTTCATCCGCGAAGTGAAGCATGTCTATCTATCTCTTCTCCGTTCACCCTAGACATTTCTTTGCTGATTCCTTGTCCTCTGATTGTTGCCGGCCCAGGTGGCGGTGGGGTCACGCCTGCTAGCCCAGAGGTCACGGGTTCGATTCCCGTCTAGGTGGCTTTTCCTCCACCTAGGGCTTGGGTGTTTGTGATTGTCTTTATTGTAATGTTTAGGGATTAGGTGGAAGAAAGGACTAATAAGTCTCAATCTCGCCTTAATAAAGTCGTTAAATAAAATTATCGCTTCTTCTAAGTACACATTGAACAACACCAGAGAGCCTACATACTTCTCCAACTCCTTTATTTATTTGAACTTAATTTATTCTTCTGACTTTCAATGGTATTATCGCGACTTGGTTCTTGTGAAGTTGACAATTATTGATCTCTAGTTGTGACCAATTCCTGCAGCTTCTCATTCCAATCAGCGTAATCGGGCGCCTTCTCCAAGTCCTCGAACGCAGTGAAGTAAAGTGGTCCGTCGACATGTTCCATTTTCTCAACCAGATTCCTTAGACTATGTATAGCCTACCCTGTTCTTCTTGAATCCGAATTGTTTTCTCAAAATGTTGTCTTCAGTTTTTTATCCCATCCGTCGATTGATTATCCCTGTTAGTATTTTTGGTACGTAGGTTTAAAATGGTCTCAAGATCCGATCTTCCTCACATTTCTCGTTTTCTTTGGAAATTACAATCATTATTATCTCCTTTAAGCCCTACGTCAGTCTTCCTCTCTCATACTTGTTCGTATTTCTTCCAAACAGGACATTCCTATCTTTTCTTTCGAGTGCTTTGATGATTTCTCCATTAAGTTTGTTTTCTCCTGGTGCCTCGTTTTTCTAGATTTATTGAACTGCTCTGTCGAATTCATGTCTGAATATATCTGGACCTCAGTAATCTTTGTCCCCTCTCCCTCGTCTTTAATTTCATCATCTTCCAGCGGCTTAGACTCTGGATACACTTCCTCTGCATGTATACATTCCTTTCATCTGTTTCCTATGTCTGTGTCTTCTAACATCATATTTCCATCATGAAAAAAGACACTTTGATTTTCCACATAAAGTATTTTTATTACGATCTATGTTTTGTTATAGGGTAATATATTCATCCTGAAGATGCTACGCTATAACGAAATCTAGGTCGTAGTAAAAATAATTCATGTAGAAAAGCAAAGTGTCTTCCTCCATCATGAAGAATTTCCGCCATATTACGCCTGAAACTATGTCATTTATGCATTATCATTTTGCCATTTGAATATCCGATGCTGTTCTCCCATCTGCTCAGTTATCCAAGGTCGCCGGGTTTCTGATCTCTTGCAAGCAAGTTACTCTTCTGCTACTTTTGCAGTTACCGCCTTCGGAGAAGTCCACCTTCGTTCCACATCCTTTTATTTCCCTCACTCTTATTTTTTCATTGACGGCCGTGCGGAACCTTCCTCTTGCCTGTTTTTCCTCTAAAGTTTCTTTATATTCCATCTCATTTCATTTTTTATCCTCTTTATCTTTATGTATCGCAGACGGTTTTCCATGGTAACTAGATTATGGTCCCTTTCACCTAGAAAAAGAGTGAAAAGACAAAAATTAATTATTTTTAGGCCAATGATGTATTGTCATGATGTAATTGTCTTTTACCAGCAATTGATTTGGATGAAATTTTTCTCTCTTATTATTTCATGATAGATTAGTTGTAACTAGTACTAGTTATAAACACCACATTTAGAACCAGGTATACGCGGAAAATCTCGGGGTATGTACGGGGTACGTCAGATTATATTATGGTTAGGGATAGCTTGAGGAGTAGCGTGGTCAACTCATGCCGTTTCCCGAGAGCAGATGCGGATTGGGGGCATACTTTAGTGCTCGTGAAGAATAATATTAAATTTGTGAGAATGAGAACGGGAAGGATTATAAGGAAATGGAATGTGGGAGACGTAAATGGGACGACGACAAAGGAGTCACAGGAGGAAGTCGATGAAATTCTGGAGAAGGAAAAATGGACTGGTA
Source organism: Hetaerina titia (assembly GCA_037158775.1). Classification (NCBI taxonomy): domain Eukaryota; kingdom Metazoa; phylum Arthropoda; class Insecta; order Odonata; family Calopterygidae; genus Hetaerina; species Hetaerina titia. The sequence goes on along the minus strand of CM073771.1, from coordinate 106,684,472 downwards.
CTGTAGAAAAAATAAGGGAATATCTCAAATATGGAATCAATTTAAGCCGTTAAAAAACATAAAAAGGTTTAGGAAATCATCGATTATAGAGGAACCGATTAGGAATATGTGTGAAAGAAGGAAATAGAAGAACGTGAGCAGAGTTAGGTAGAAGGAAGTATTAAGAGCTGAATAATACACTGAGAAAAAACTAAGCAATGCCATAAGACGGAATGTTTGCAGGAACGGCAAAATGGGCGCTATCTACCGGGAGATTTGATTGGTTTTAAGCAAGACTAATTCGTTTGTTTTATTAGATGTACAATGGGTAAAATATTATATAATTGAAGAAGAAGAGGTACTGACGAGATGGAAAGAATTATAGTTAGGGAACTATATTATAAATATGCTTTTGAAATGTGGGTGTGGAGAAGAATGGAGAAGGTGAAATGAACCGAAAGGAAAACAAATGAGGAAGTACTGGAGATGGTGGGTGAGGAGAGGGGTTTGTTGAGAGAAATCCTATGGAGGCAGGAAAAATGGATGAAAGACGTATTGAGTGGTAGTGGAATGTTGAAGAAGGTAATAGAGGGGAAAATGTTGGGCAAGCGAGGTAAGGGCAGGAACAGGTTAGGGGTGTTGGGCGGGATGAAGGGAGGAAAGAAGTACACAGAGATGAAGAGGGACCTGATGTAGATTAGGTTGCTAGGTGGGGAATTACAAAATGTTTCTTTGATAGTTGTGTCCATCCAGAAACATACCTTAACCGGTAGATTACCTAATAATAATTATAAAGATGACAGACCAGTGAGTTTGGATTTAGAAAATGAATAAGATGCTGATAAAAATAGCTTAGGGCTGGGAACACTGAAAACTTTAACTTTAAAGGCAATGAAATCGAGCAAGGCTGTGGGAATAAATTATTTTTTGGGCGAGGAATTTGGCTGAAAGACTTCGAATGAGAAATATTGCTTCCATCCCAAAAAGGGAAAAAGAGCAGGACTAGAGGACTAAAAGTAAGTTTGGTCCAGTTAATTAAAGAGTTACAATTATTACTTGGCGCATTACAGAAGCAATTGAATAAGCATAGGATGCAAATCAGTCATAATAAAATGAAAACAAAGAGTTCTCCAAAAAAAGGAAGACTATTATAGACATTAAAGTTGGGATCCATAAACTGGGGCAAGTAAGACAGATCGCCTGTTCAGAAAGTGTTTTAGTAGACGGAGGGCAAAGAGGTAAGAGCATTACAAGAAGAATTACAAGAGTTTAGTGATGAAACTGGTAAGAAAAGGATGTATTGATGGTGAGCACCTTAAATAAAGATGTAGAGAAGATACTATTGGGAACTTCGCTATGGGTCGTTGAATTGTGGGGCTTAGAAACTTTCTCGTTGAGGCAATACAATAAGCGTATATTGGAGGCTTTTGACATGTGGGTTCGAAGAATAATATTAAAAAATTAATATACTGGAAGAAAAACTAACAATGAAGTTCTAGGCATGGTAGAGGAAGTGAGACGATGTGTTGGTAGACATACGAAGAAGGCAGGGGTACAGGAGGCTGTGGATGCAGGAGATACTGAGAGGCAGTGGGAGGCTGGAGACGGTGATAGAGAATGCTGGGAAAACGAGATAGAGGTTGGAAAAGACTTAGCATTTAGAATGGAATTGAGGTGGTTAGAAAGTATGCAGGGCTAAAAAATGAGTGTGAAGAGTAGGGTTTAGGGATAATTTGTGTTAGTTCTAAGGAGCATAAGAGTATGCAGTTTCAAGGCTATCAAGCGTTTACCATAATCCAACTGAATGCCGCTAATAATTATTTCATGAACGTAACAGGAACAAATGTCACTCCACGCTGAAATACATCGTTATGCATGCAACTTCCAAGCCTCTTAATTCACATCTCAGTTTTTTGTTTGATACAACGGAAGGAAGAGGGATTATTCACTTAAGATCCACCAAATTTACCGTGCCTTTCCGGGTGAAACACTATATTTGATATTTCATTTCCTCCCATGTTCTCTCTAACTCCCTCTCAATTCAAGCCACCCAATTAACTTTGAAATGTTTTCCCTCGGATTAGTCGCGGAATTAGGGGGTCGTCACGACGTTAAATGGACTCTTCCGCCGATTCGCGAGGAAACAGGCAGCGTGGAAGCTCCCGAGTCCCTATTTTATCTTTTTTTTAATAATTCCGTTTTCATCCTTCCGCTACAATGTTTGCCGCCTGCCCTCAAAGCTCCCCAGTCCCTCCTAAGCCTCTTCGAGTCGACGCCACCGCCTTAATCCTGCTTAAGTCGCTCGCTCATACGGCAGAGCGTCTCAAGTCATGCCGCAAGTTACCGGCGCGCAGGCGGCGGGAAAGAGGGAGGGGTATCGAGAAACAAGGCAGGATTTGACGGGTTAGCAATGAGCACCCGAGGGGAGGAAAATGGCATCGAAATGCCGCGAGTACGACAGAAAAGGAGAAACCTAAGATTGCGAAAGTAGTTCAAAGATAAAGTAATTGCATCTAACAAAATGGACCCGTGATGACATGTGCATTAATATCCAAGTCAAATTTACGATTAAATTTCAAAGAAAGTTTTAACTGAAAGGTATGGAGAGTCATAAGCGGATAATTTTGTAAACAGTGATGAAGGGATTCTGCGTTCAAAAATGACCAATTCTTTCGTGTCGCTGAGTGAGTCACTCAAATCCCACGAGGAGACCCATTTTAATTTTTTTTATTATTTGCAAAAGTTTCTAGTTAGCTAAAAAGTGTGAAAGCAACGTAGACAATTGGAACGAATTACTGATTGCATAAAATGAATGCGTCAGTATTATCCAAGTACAGGGTTCGTCCGGAAAATAAGTGTACTGATTTTTTCCCGCCGCTCCAGGCGCGCCCAGCACCACTCTGACGGGTTGCGATTGGAGTGGGGTATGTTGGCAAGCGACGCTGAAAAAGGCAGTCGGCTCTGAGCTGTGATGTAGTGAGGAGCTCTGTTAACACGAACCTCCACGCTCGACCCACGTTACGGAACGCGATGCCGAATTTTTTGGAGCAGCGTTATTCCATCAAATTTGCGGTAAAGCTTGGGAAATCGTCTACCAAAACTGTCGGTATGATTAACCAGGCTTACGGGGAGTCAGCCATGTCCAGAAACATGATCTTTCGGTGGCACAAGATGTTCGTGGAGGGCAGAGAAGAGGTCGACGACGAACCACGGCCTGGACGCCCATCAACGACACTCACCGACGAAAATGTGCGAAAAGTTCGCGATGTACTGAACTCTGATCGTCGTCTTAGTGTTCGGATGATAGCAGAGCAGTGTAATGTGCCAAAAAAAATAGTGCACGAGATTATTAGGGACCAATTACAGATGCGAAAAATTTGTGCAAAGTTGGTGCCGAAAGTGCTCAGTGATGATCAGACTCAATCGTTTGGAAATCGCGACACAACTTGCGGATCACTGCCAAAATGATCCACATTTTTTAGAGAACGTTTATGTTCCCGAAGATAAAGAGGAGTTTGAAAGGAACGCGATACGGGACTTTGGACACCGTCAAAGAGGCCGTGACGACGTGTCTTCGAGAGGTTCCCGATGATGCCTTCGCGGGAGCGTTCCAGGAATGGGAACGCCGCTGGAACAAGTGTATCGACTCACAAGGGTCCTATTTTGAGGAATATTAGCTTAAGATATGTAAAAGTGTGATACATTTTTTTTCCTGAGCTCAGTACACTTATTTTCCGGACGAACCCTGTATCTCTCGAAATCCATGGAATGCGATATGATGCATGGAAGTGTTTTTAATTGTGAGGAAATTATTTTGCTAACTCATTCATGTTCCTTTCTGGGATATGTTATGTACCAATCTCGATTAAGTATTAGAATGGTAAAACTGGATAATTTTCTCAGTGTACTCACAATTAAGATTTTTTCCAGAATACTTTTACTGTTTATACAAAATTGACTATAAAAATTCGACAAGGTGTACAAAAAAATCCTCATTCAACGGAAATATGTGAACTTTCTGTTTTCTACCGCATATACATGTAACACTTAAATATTTAGGTTTAATAATAGGATAGGGTAAATTTATCTTTAGTGCGTTAGGGTATCGATTATTATGCATAAAGTTTTGTAAAGTATCACGATCAATGTTTTCTAAACTGATAATTGTGTAACAGCATGCCCATCTGCACATTAGGTTTTGATATTAGATATTTTATTACCCTGCAAGCCACCGCTAGGGTATATGGGAGGGGGTGAATACACACCAGACTAATTGTTACCCGAATGTGACCCTACCGCGGTCGGGCAGTGTTATTCTGATCTCTAATCGCTTATGGAAAATATGATATCTTAAATCTATCTGTTCTACACTTAATCTCTTTAATTTTATTAACATGATCTCCCCTACGTTAGAACGATGGGGGAAATAATACATTTTCAGCATCATTGCTGAAGAATCCAACCTCGTGAGGATCACATATACTAGCAGCATATTCTAAATGAGGCCAGCCAGCGAAACCAATTAACCAGCGAAAGATAACATTTCTCTTTGAGCTTTTCATCGTATTTACCCAGTACTGTTGTAATATGTAAATCCTAATTTTTTTGTATGCTTGTTCACATATTCCCCGCTTGTGTTTCACACCGAAGAGGTCGTGAGTGAGGGATTTAGATAATCTTAAATGGTAGGGTCTGCTTTAATAGTAATATCTTACGTAGCCACTGGAATTAGGCGCTCTGCACGAGGGATCGCAGTCTGAATCACCCTTTGATTCCACAAAGCCTCCCATTTTGTCGAGATTTCGCAGACTTTCTCCTTTGACTGCGGGTCCAACATTACGACCACACCGACGCGACAAGTCGTTGGGCACCGAGACAGCGACCTAATTGCTTCGCGAAAGAGAGCCCCGCGAATGGCAGAGGCGATTGAAAACGAGTTTCCGGAGTTGAGTCGTTACGAATGGAGTGTCACCATGGAGCTGATGCTTAAATCACACAATCGAAATCGTCGTCAACGAAGCAGGCAGGGCTCGCTGACCTTCAGAGCTCCACCCTTGTCTCCATTGCACCAATAAAAACGAAGTGCTTCGCGACATCTGGTGGAAATGTGTCGCAGGGAAGCATTTAAGAATTCAGCTGAACGTTTGTGACAAAAAATTGAAAACATGACACCCTTCCCAGGCCACTCTTTTTCGTATTTTCCCTCCCCACGAGGAGGCAGAGGGGGTGGGAGAGGAGGAGAGAGAGAAAGGAAGGGGCGTGATTCCCATGATGCTGCGCACTCGCCGCGCACGCTGACTTACTCGTGGAAACCACTTCCCGCGACGTCATCATTTCTCCGAGATTTCGCCTCACACAGCGCATTACTCATTGCTGGTGGCGAGAGCACTTTTGACGACCCCTCTTTTGCTGCCGTTGTGGCATATTTTTTCTTACCTCTGTATAATTTGCAATCAAGGCGTCTCCCAATGAATTAACGTTTCAAGTATATTGACGCTGAACCGATGTAATTGGGATGTAAGAAAATCTTCCCCGAATCTAAATGCATAAAAAAACGTTCACAGTAAAAATACGAATTTGATTTACTATTATTACTAGTGGATCGTTTATGTAGGCATTTATTTACATCTATAAGTATAAGTACACACACAACCATGTAAGTTAGAAATAAGAACCTAATATCCTCCTCTTCCCTGCCTGACGTTCATTGCGGATTTAGTAATTTCGTACAGAAAATTTTCGCGAGAATTGCCAACAGACGAGAGCATTAATCCGTTCCAGAGAGGTGAAGAATACAGATATGGAAAATGCAATGTTAGATTTCATTCTGCTTGAGAATATAATGCTAAAACGGTAACCTTGTAAGATGAAATTGCATCATTTAATTTTTGTTATCCCATTGCGAATACTATAAGAATTCTAGTTGAGCTTCAAAGATGTGATAATGAGAGTGCAGAAGTTTGTTATACCGATAGTTCAATCGACAGTCATGCGCTCAAACTGCCGGTTTATTATTTCCACTCACCAACCGCCATCTTAAATCAACGTGTAAAGTCAAGCGCCATAACTAAATTCGAAAGATGACGGGAGTATGAGGTTAAAGAGACCGCCATTCGTCTCCCCGAACGTGGGAGCTCAATTCAGATTCTCTCGGCGGTACGATTTTCTTCTGCTAGGTCGATGAGTATTCCAAGGATTCGATCGAAAGGTACGTGTAATCTAGAAACTCTTTGAGAGAGAACGTATGTGGTGTACTTAAATATAATATGCTAAGGTTTTCAGTTAAATACATTAATGATTAAAACTTTAAATTAACGTGCCTATCGAGAGTGGGGACATTTCTCGTCCGATTTACGTACGTGGTAGGGAAGGTATATGTTCTAAAATGAGGACAAACAGTCGGAGTTTCCTCTTCTCTTATCAGAAAATTATATAAAAAATTCTGTATTCTCTTCCACTTTCCATGGCGTGACAATCACACGCGTCTGCAGGCTGTATGTGCTCGCTAGCCTCTAACAGCATGTCTGTTATTAGATATTTACCCCTATTTGAAGCTATATTTTATGCACTGCAGTAATTTTCTAATTATATTTCATTTTCCAAAATACGTATTATGATTTATCGTGTCTCGTTTCACTGTATTTGCTCTTTGAATTTTGCTTAAGCAATAAAAAACGGACTGGTTATAACCAATAATAATAATTCGGCTTTATTCGGGATAGATTGAGACTGTGGTAGTTAGTCTCTTCTTCCATCTAATTCATCGTCAAACACATTCAATGAAAATATAATTACATTTGAAAGTCAAAAAAGAACTAAATAATGACAATCGATTTACAATGAATATGCATGAGTGCAAAAAGTGTAGAAATATACGCAAAATTGTGAGAAAAACGTAAGGAATGAGGATTTTATTCTTGACGAAAAAATCCACTGCAGGAAAGCACTCGCACATGAAGGGGAGTTTGAAAAACAAAAGACAGGTAATGCTAATGCTATAATTTACTAAATTAAAAATACATGATATAATAAATAAATGGATGCAAAAAAAGATAAGAATAAACAAAAGGAGAACTGATATACGCATGTAAATATGGAGAAAAATCAATTGAAATAAAATTACTGATTAATAAAATAAAAGTAAGAAATATTAAAGAAAAAATAAAATAAAGTTAAATGACAAGCGATGTGATAAGGGTATTGCAAATATCTAGTGTTATAGGTATAAAGAGCACTATTGTAATTCACAACAAACTAACAAAGTCGATGGATTGACATATCATTCCTCATGGATCCCCACAACCGTCCTCACTAAATGGTAGCTACTATTTCATTCTCTATGAACTGTTTTCCTTCGGCACTGAAGCCGGTGTCTAGATGCTTTGTCGGGGGTTTCTCGAAAATTGCTACAATGTGTATAAAAATTCCTCGAAAAATACGCATTTGGTTGCCATAAAAACGAAGAAATCACAAGTGAAAGGAGGACACCATTTCGTGCCAAACGTGATTTTCCAAACTGTGGCGAGAGAGCCAAAACAAGCGGGATTCGTCAGCCGTGCTTATGGTATTAAATGTGGTCGTGCGCGTGCATGCGCGGGGGACGCGTGCGGGGTAAGAAAAGAAGGCTAATAAAAACGAAACAGCCATGAAAAACCATTTCGCACACACTTTCGCAGCGGATCCTTTTTCCAGTTCCTTCCTTTCCTTCCCCTCCGTCCCCAAACCCCCTTGAAATTCCTCCGCCTTGTTTGCAACCCATCATCCGCGTAGCCAAAAATGCCCGCTCGAGTCGAGGACCCCGCGAGAGGTCTCGCTGCATCCGCCCCCTTCGGTAGGAAAGAGCGGCAGAAAAACAGGAATGATATGGCCACCCTCCCTCTCTTTCGTGTCTGCTGCTATCATTAGCGTGGCCTATAAAACCGACAACCGATGGTCTATAAAACTTACAAACACCAAATAAAGAGACGCTCACAGTTTTGGTTTTTGAATATGTCGATGGACCGTTCACCTTTTTCAACGGAAGAAAGAGAATGAGGATGCGGGTGATGGGTAGGACTTGCACCGGAAGAGCGGGCGAAGAAGAGGAGGAGGAAGGGATTTGGGGCTGATCGTAAGGGGTAGGGGTCGACGGAATTATGAAGGGTAGACAAAATTCAGACTAAAGTCCGAGGTTTTTGAGTTTTAGCGGTGTGTCTGAAGGAAGGTTATAATAGACATTTAATTAAAACAATTGTAGAATGAAACATTGTGCAAGGCGAGGAGGATGAATAGTGGGGATTACCGTAGTGATAATTACAGTTATATACCGCGGAACGGAAGAAACCCAGCGAGGGGTGACAACGATATTGAATGGAAAGGTAAGAAGAAGCGTAGTAAGCATTGAACGTCAAATCCAGAGTAATATTGAAGGAAGCAGACATACTATATTCTAGCTCATTTAATAATTTTTACTTTACATTTAATTTGTGAAATATTAACGTGCACAAGACATCATCAAATTAATTAACATATTCTACACTTACACAGTCCCTTTCACTTTACTAATATGAACCTATAAGGATTTAAATGACCTCAGTCGTCGAGGGACGTAAGTAAAATTACAACTACTGCTCCATAGGTCTTAGAAGCACATAATCTCTCCCTTCACTTTATATATATATATATATATATATATATATATATGTATGTATATATATATATAATACACATATAATATAACAATATAAGGAAATGAGAAAGTTCTAGGCATGGTGTTGGAGAAGAGAGGATTGTTGGGAGAAATTCAAAGGAGGTAGGAAAGATGGATGCAAAGAAGTGATTAATTGGCAGTGGTCTGGTGAAGACTAATAGAGGGGAGAATGTTAGGCAAACGAGGAAAGGTATAGGGATAGGGATGTTGGACGAGATGAAGGGGGGAGGAAGTATACTAGAGATGAAGAGGGACTTACTATATTTTAATACTGGATGTAAGGTTGTGTTTTGTTAGGAAAGGCAACGGTAATGTAACATTGAACCGTTAGGTATATTGTGCCCATTCCAAAACCTACGTTAGCATATATATATATATATATATATACATATATTAATTTATATTTGTGCTTCGCCGAAGAGCGTTCTATTTCGAAGATATATATATATATATATATATATATATATGTCTATATATATGTATGTATATACCTGTATATACAGATATACCTGTTTTTTCACGATACATATATATATATATATATATATATATATACACATTGTACGTATATTTTTGCCTTCGTTTCCCCGCAAATATTTATCCTCGCCTGGACCGAGTCGTTAACGTTAATTTTTCAAATGCGTTCGTGCGCTGTTTGGAGTGGAAGGCAGTGAAATTTTTTGCAGTGAGAGGAGATACATGGTCTTTTTTTCTTCGCTGAAAGTGTCCTCTTGCTCTCGGTCGCTGTTTTTCTCCTTCCTTTGGAAAACCTTTTTGCGGAAAGGGATCGCCCCTTTGTTGCTTTTTGGGTTCTTTCCTGGAAAGAGTGCCCCAATTAGTTTTGACATTTTCGCCCACTAAGGTTCCGGCCAAAGAGTTTTCGAAGAGGGTTGGAATAAATAGGTAGGAATGGTAATGTTTTCAGGAAAATGCCTATTCTTAAAAAGAGACTCTTTTAGTACTCATGGCAGTCTATATTAGAGTACTGAATTTCTTTAACTGTAACAGAGGTGTGGTTTAAATCTTTTCTCTAGCGCCGAACCTTCTGGTTGATCTTTAGTAAATATTCCTTCGGGATTCAAGTTGTAAAGGAATACATTTTTTAAGCAATCAGCTCTACACATTATCATTTGAGGTAACTTTACGTATAAATTGTTGAAGCCCCCAAAATATAAACATCTCATTCGTTATGAGCAGGACAATACCGACACTGGGTTTCTCTCCATTCTTCCTCCATTTCCCATCATTATCCCTGATAGCGCATAGGATGTTCTTCGTCGGTAGACTGGCTTAGAAAATACTACTTTATACTCTTTAATAAGTGAAATTTCATGCAATCATTTCAGAGAGTAAAAATCATTCGCCTTGACCGGGATTCGAACCCGGATCCCTCGATATTCGGCCGAGTGCATTAACCACTTAAGCTATCGAGACGTCCTCTTACACCCTGAAATTTTGGGGGCTTTAAAGGAACAAGATGTTATGACGAAATACCGTACATACAATGTCACAGGCATTCGTAGTCGTGCGCGACGCGCCACAGTCCACGATGTTAATAAAGCCAATTTCAAACACTTAGGCTGTTCATACCTTAGACAAATTTCAAGAAACTGTAATAGTAACTTTAACGGAGTCACCCGTTAGCAATAACGGGTGACTCCGTTAAAGTTACTGTTACAGTTTCTTGAAAAATGAAATTTCATTAAGTCAGCAAAAATCATTTCTTAAATGTATACCATTAGAATTCCGAGACTTTTGAATGGTTAAAATATTGTAATAACAAAGGTTTTCATCAAATCACTCTTTACCTTTTGTTATACCCTAGAAATAAGAGCTGTGTTAGACTAGGACTAATCTACACACTTAGGATGAAACTTATATTTCAATAAATAAGCTATATATACGCCAAGTTATCAGCTACCAATTTTGTTTCTTTATTTGGCCTTACTTATCTACTTCTAATTACTAATAAACAATGTTACGAAGGAATCGTTATTTTACGTTCAAGGTGCGCAATAAAAATTACACCGACGTAGTTTATAATTTTCAACATCACTATGAATATATTTCCACGGTTTCTCTGTAAATTCCCAAAATGAGAAACGTTTCAGCTTTACTACGCTCGGAAAAACATTAGGCCATAATGTTTTTCCTAAAAATTTTAGAAACGGAGTTTAAATTTTCGAAATGTTTATAAAATATCTAAATTTATAATTTTTTTTCCTTAAGCATGTCATATTTGCATCACATTATAATTATTCAAGTGATTCTGAATACTGATAACAAAATAGACAAGGTTCTAACAACAGTTTTTGATCTTGAGGCGGAAAAGATAGATGGAATGGAAAAATGTTAATGCCGGCCATGTTATATGAAATATTGGTTATATATATATATATATATATATATATATATATATATACATACAAGATATAACGTATACATCTGTATTAATGAGTATGGGAAAACGTGCTATATAAAGCTAAAGGTAATATACTATAAATTCATTTCTGAAATTCTTATTTGCGTTAATTATCTTTGCAAATTTGGGTAGAATAAAAGTAAATTTTCTCTTTTAAAGTATTTTTTCTCTAAAATGTTACTGTTCATTTATTTTTAAAAGCTTCACTTCTTTCAATTATCATTCATTCTGTCTTTAAGGCCTCACGTCATATTTTTTCTCTTTTCCATTGTCATATTATTCCTGCGGTTGTATTGCGTTGCCTTTTTTCCCAGTTTTACCTGGGAGCGTTTCGTATTATTTCATTCGTTATTTACGCTCCTTTTTCTTTTCGTAACTTGCTCTATTGCTAGCCAATTCAATTCATAGTTGAATTTTGTTTGCAAATCTGAACTTTTGCAGGGTACAACCATTCAAAATACATCCCGAAAGGATACTCAAGTGATTTCATATTCTTTACTTTTGTTTACGATATATTTCAATGAAATGTGCATCGCTATTGTTTCTGAAATATGACCTCTTTGATGTATTTGTGGGGTTGTTGTCGTGCTTCCATTTGCCTTTTGAAGTCCAACAAGGCAGCAGCGAAGCAGCTCATACCGTTCCGCCACTTGTATACCGGGCGCAGCAACCACATCCCATTCAAATCGACCGTGTCTTCAATAGTCGGCGGGTTCTCTGCCCCCCCCCCCCAACTCCCTCCTTCCCCCTCCATCAACCCCTCACACTCCCTCACCCATCGTTTACTCCTCTCGCCACTTTCACATCCATCCCTCATGCTTTGTCATCTCCTCTTTTGATTTCGAAATTCGTCCCTCATTCCATCCCCTTTCCTGTTTCCATCCCCTTCCCACCAACCTGCCTAATTCTTTGCACATCCCTCCTCTTATAACTTTAAGTCAATACTTTCCTCTGCTTTTTTCAGTTTCCATTGAAGATGCATCGTACATAACAGCACCACGTTTCCAATGTTGGTTGAAAAGAACCCCACAAAAATGGTCATTTGACTGGAGAATTACGTTTTTACGTTACATTGCTATTTTAAATCTACTTTACTAAATAATTTTCAGTTCGACTGTCTAAATAATTGGCTTGTTACCTCACGGCTGGTTTTAATTTCTAACACGTTTGCCGTTAAGTCTAGTGATAAAATGTTGCTTTAGTGGTCAGTGTAGAAAACACTCATCGCTGAAAGATCGGCCATTTTGATACATTTTGTATAATTCGACATAAAATTGAAATAATATTTTTCTAATAGTCCGCATTAATAACATCGTATAATAATTTATTAGTTAATGATGTTATGTGATCATTAATATATCATATATTAATAACATCACAACATAGAAACTTCAGCCTGTATTTACCAGTGCTTACGGGAAAAATCAAAATTGCCTTTATCTATTTATACATAAATATTTATATAAAGAACGATTTCGTCGAAGTAATACGAAAGTGTTGAATAAAAAAACTTGGACAGCAACAAACAATATAAGAACACATAAAAAGAACACTCACACGCTATTTCTTAATAATTTAAACGGAATTTAGTTCCATCTTCATCAGAAAAAATAGTAGTACACTGTACAGTGTACTACTATTTCTTCTGGTGAAGACGGAGCTAAATTCCGCCGAAATTATTAAGAGATAACGTGCGAGTGTTCTAATATTGTTTGTTGCTGTCCAAGTTTATATTTTTTATATATATATATATATATTATTTTATATAAATAATGACATAGAAAAGGAACATGACGTAGAAGAAGATAGCTTAGGTCCAGGCATACTCGACGATGAAATAGAAAGGGCATTAAAGGAGATGAAAGCAAATAAGGCCGTGGGGGTGGACAACATACCTGTAGAACTGTTGAAATGTTTAGGAAAATGCGGGAAGAAGGCCCTATATGGACTGATTCGTAGTATCTATGAAGAAGGAATCTGGCCGGAAGATTTTGTGAGATCGGTGTTAGTCCCTATTCCAAAAAAGGCAAAGGCTACGTCATGTGAGGATTACAGAACAATAAGTTTGATATCCCACGCAGCTAAAGTTATTCTCAGGATCATCAACAAAAGGATAGAGAGTAAGGCAAATTATTACTTAGGGGATGATCAGTTTGGGTTCAGGAAAGGAAGAGGTAGATGCCGTTGCAGCAATGAGATCACTAGTCGAGAGGAATATAGAATACAATCAGGACGTATTTGCCTGTTTTGTAGATTTCGAAAAAGCGTTTGATTGAGTGAATTGGCAAAAATTAATGCGTGTATTGCAGAGAATAGGAATGGATTGGAGGGACAGGAGACTGATCCGCAACCTGTACATGTCTCAGACTGCTCAGGTGCGAGTGGGGAACGGAGAGTCCGGATGGGCAGTGTTAGGAAGAGGTGTAAGGCAGGGTTGTCCATTGTCACCGGTGCTGTTCCACGTATATGTGGAGGAAATGATTAAAGAGGCATGGGAAGAACTGGAGGTAGGAATGAAAGTCGGAGGGTAATTCGTAAAATCGGTTAGGTTTGCTGATGACCAAGCGTTGGTTGCTCAGTCAGCCAAGGGGTTGCAAGCATTGTTGAGTGAATTGGAGGTTCAGTGCGATAAATATGGGATGAGAATCAATATTAATAAAACAAAGGTCATGCGATTTTCCAGAAAGAAAAAGGCTAAGCTAAATATTAAAATAGGCGGGGAAAAAATAGAGTAGGTAGAACAGTTTACATATCTCGGAAGTGTTTTGGACCAATACGCTCAAAGTGGTAGGGATGTAAAGAGAAGAATTGCGCTAGGCAAGGAGGCTTTCTCAAGGAGGAGGGAGTTGATGACGGGGTCGTTGAGTAGGGATGTTAAGACAAGACTCGTAAAAACTCTGATATGGAGCGTAGCTGTGTACGGTGCGGAAACATTGTCACTGAAGCAGGAGGATAGACGTAGATTGGAGGCTTTTGAAATGTGGGTGTGGAGAAGAATGGAGAAGGTGAAATGGACCGAGAGGAAAACAAATGAGGAAGTACTGGAGATGGTGGGTGAGGAGAGGGGTTTGTTGAGAGAAATCCTATGGAGGCAGGAAAAATGGATGAAAGGCGTATTGAGCGGTAGTGGAATGTTGAAGAAGGTAATAGAGGGGAGAATGTTGGGGTATCGAGGAAAGGGTAGGAACAGGATAGGGATGTTGGATGGGATGAAGGGAGGAAAGAAGTACGCAGAGATGAAGAGGGACCTGATGTATATTAGGTTGCTCGATTAGGGTTTGTTTGGAGTTACAAAATATTTATTTGATAGTTGTGTCCATCCAAAAACCCACCCTAACCGGTAGATTACCTAATAATAATAGATATATATATTTTTTTCCTACACGTTCGAAATAGAACACTCTCGGACGACGCACAATCACATAAACACACAGATATAGAAATTTTAAATCATAGAAATACAAAGAAAGTACACTCACATATTTAGTTGACGTTTCGACAACACGACCGTCGTCATCCATGAGCACATAGATGTGGAGAGGAATACAAAAGTAAAATCGAGATAAATGAAGACAACCGAAGCATAAGACATTGAGGGGGAACAATGATATTAGACGACGGGAAGGCATGTTCAAGTTTGCACCAGAAATAAAAATTTTTAACTTACCAGAAAGATGGATGCTAATAAAGCCATACTGTAATGAGTGTCGTTTGGACGTTAGGTGTTGGCACGGTTGGCTTCTATGCATTTGAGCACATTTTTATTAAAGCGTGAGTAAACATTTCCGACTCACAATCATTGGAATAATTTAGGATAATAAATGTAAATTTGAATTATGTTCAGTCATTTTCAATGGAATGATTCAATATGTTATTCGGGCAAAATATTCCGCTTCCGCGAATGGCCGTTGTAGTTGAAGAGGGAGAAGCTTGAGGCCCTTAAAGTTGGCTCACCGGAGCCCCCCCACACGTTCGGAGTCGGTGGGTGGCGGCGATAACCTTTGGATTGGATTGGATTGCCTTTGGATGGTAAAGGCTCTTCTTCGTGCTATTTTTTGACCCGGAAATTTTCCAGAAAATTCTCGGGAAAAACCGGATATCGTCTAGATATTTCAAAAGCGAGTTTTTCTGAACACCTATTAAATCATTTAACTCGAAATATTCGGTTGTCTGAAACTTTTTTCGAGTTAGTAAGTGGGTGGCTGTAATTTAATATCACCCGTTTTGCAGAAAATAAAATCCATTCAAGATCTTTTTATCAGACAAAATAAATGTAATAATTTGCATTTTTAACAAAAGATGTTCGGCAGAATCAGCAAGGGACCGTCAGTAATGAACCTCGAAAGAGGTAAGGGTGATCGAAAACTCCAGAAGATGTAAGGCATTCGCAAAAGGCCCTGAACCTTGCAAATTTGTGAAACCAGATTTAGTTGCGTATCGGAGACGATTATGAAAAGATTATTTTCTTAATCGTATTGCTCCATGACTTGATTTTTTTGGCACTCGAGACCGCATCAGAAGTTTCGTCGGAGTGTTGCCGGTCGTTTGCCAGTTGGATCGCGTGCGGGTGGATTTGATGGGGCGTGTCCGCGTCGTGCACCGCGCCCTCCTGCTCGCTGCGTGGGGCACCGGTGATGCTCGAATCCCTACTTCGGTTTGCGGTATCAAACGAATTACGAAAAAATATGGGAATATGGAAATCTCACAAAATATTTTGTCTTTCCATACATTTGAATCGCAACAGCACGTAAAATTCGCAAATCAAGCCTATTTAAGTCGCAGCATCGTATTCACGTATCGGCATTGCATTAGTATAGTACTGAATACATAGACATAAGCGTTACACCTGAGTTTGCTCATTAGTGCATGAGTTGGCCGAACGTGAGGGCTTTACCGACACCTAAATCGCGACCTTCTCCCTTTGATGCCCTCTCTCTCTCTCTCCGTCTTTCCCGTCCCCGCTCTTTCCACCCCCTTTCCACTTGCCCCTGCTCCACGTGGGAACGTACTCATTTGCATCCGCTCGTAGCCTTTCGCCCCCAAAGCGATGGGATGATGTAAATTTCACCCGCCCCACCCCTGGCGGCGCTCGTGTATCCATTCCGCGGGTGCTTCGAGTCTTGTCACCAGGCGCTTAGTTTCCTCCCCGCCCGCGCGCGGCGCCCGTCGCGGGGTCGTTTCCCAGGAGTGCCGGAATGGATCGAGTGCAGGGTCTCCTCTCGAGAGAGGCGACGACCGACGCTTCGTGTTTTACTTTCGCTCTCCCAGTGCCAACGCCTCAATGGCCATCGCCTGCGACCATTCAGTCTTGAAGTGATCTCGTTTGGAATGGATTCCTGAAATCACAAAGCCGTTCTTTATATAGAAAATGGTTTTTTTTATGGCCGTAGGACGCCACATCGTCCAATGGAATTTCTCTTTGTTCCATCAAATTGACGAATTTTCGCAGAACTTGAGGAAATGTGGTGCATTATTTCGTATTTTATTTGGCGGAGTTCTGTTTCAAATGGAGAAAACAAGTTCTGATTTGGTAGAACGAAAATTCCAAGATATAAATTTATTAACATGACTTACGTTTCCATTACAAATGTCATTATCGGGCGTCTCAAACGTGCCCTGCAGAGTTTTTCTCGATGAAATTGCAGGTCAGCGTGTGAATCGAATAGTGAGTCTGAAGTCCTCTTTGCCAAATAATGTAGTGAAAACGAGATAGTCGAGACCGTAAACTTGATTGGCACTATGTTTTAAAGTGGGGGATAAAACAGGGTCAAAAAGTAAAGGGAGAAATAAAAGAACACACACTAGGTAACTTGGGTGTGTTTGAGAAACAGTGACCCACGTATACCTTAATCACACACAAAAAGCAAAATTAATAATAAAAAATAAAACTATCTTACAACCACTCGATCGCTATGGTGTGTTAAGGAATAACAGTCACTCTTATGAATGACATTCACACACACACTCAGGGTTTACATGGACCCTTCCTATGCCAGTGACACGTCAATCACACAGATGAATACAAAATTATAAAACGGATGTACGCACGCTCTTGCTCATTCACTCAATCACTCAGGTGTGTTCGAAAACAGGGACCGTTGCGATTCACGAGTACTCACACGTTCAGGGTTTACCAGGATTCCTTCTATGCTAGGGACCCGCCAATCACACAAACACTAACAAAAATAAGGAAATAAGTATCGGGGGTAGGTAAGTGCCTAGAGAAAACCAGATTTTCTCTCGGCACTTACCACATATCTAGGCACTTATATACCATGCAAGATCATGGAATATATTATATAATTGTCGGTTGGATTATGAGACACTGATATAGCCAAAAATTCCTAATTAAAACCAACTCGGTTTCCGAAAGGGTAAATCTTGCGACGCACAACTTGGTCTTTTTGTCTCAGATATCTTTGATTTGGTAGGGAACAATGCTCCAGTGGACGCAGTTTTTCTAGATTTTCAAAAAGCTCTTGACAAATTGTCTCATAATGAACTACTAACAAAGTTAGAAGCGTATTGCATAGATAAAAATATCCTGGGTTGGATTAAAGACTTTTGGAACGGTCTGGTACAAAGACTGAAATAGATGGAGTTAGCTTAAATGCAGCAGAAGTTACTTGAGATGTTCTCCGGGGAAGTGTTATCGGACCTCATTAAGTCTTACTTTACGTAAACAACCTTGAATCCGTAGTCACTAGTAAGATACGCTTATTAGTCGATGATACAGTGGTTTACCGTGATACCCGTAATCCTGAGGACACAGCGGCTTTATCAGATGACATTAATGCCGTGCAACGCTAGAGTTTATAAGCTGAGAATCACTCACGGAGCGAAGGTTGAATTACATATTGATTCCCTTGCATAAATTGAAAGGATATCTCAAAAGAAGCGACATTGAAAATGTATTATTACCCCCATCGTACTACGGTAGCAGAGACCATGTCACTAAAATTTGAGAAATTAAGTCTAGAACAGATAGATTGAAGCTGTCATTGTTTCCACGAACGACAAGGGATCAGAATAAAATTTTCCGCGCTAGGAGGAAAAATATTTGGGTCAAAATTAGTCTGATGTATATTCACCCCCTGCCACACACCCTAGCGGTGGCTTGCAAGGTACTAAAATATCAATAACACCTAATGCATTGGGAACACCGAAATGGAATATGTAGGACCGATTACGTTCTTAGGCGTTATCCCCACTCACGACCTCTTCTGGGTGGAACACATGCAGAAAAATGTTGACTAGCAAAAAAATAGGAATTATTAGAATATGGGATCCTCATTAAGTTGGATCGATTGTTGAATGGGATCAAGTGCAGCAAAGAGGAGCTGGACTTGTTATGATAAACAGAGTAGCGTATCAGAATTATTAGAGGAGCTAGGCTGGGAATCATTCGCGGAGCGAAGGTTAAATTACTGATTAGATAAATTGGAAGGACGTATCTTTAGTAATAATGTTGAAAAGGTATTATTACCCCCATCGTATAATAGCAGGTGTGATCATTGGAATACAATTAGAGAGCTTACGTGCAGAACAGATTTATAGATTTAAGACGTCATTTTTCCCACGAAAGAAAGGGGATCAGAATAGCATTGTGCGACCACGCTAGGTGGGAAAGGTATTTTGGGTCAAAAGTAGTCTGGTATGTAATCTCCCCCTGCCATACACCCTGACGGTGGCTTGCAGGGTATGATGAATTGTTAGGTAATCAGTCACATTAATCAAGCGACTTCTGGTTTTGATGAATGAGCTCATTACCTGGCTCTAAGATTTATGGTATGCGAAATCGTATCTTCAGGGTAACAAGGGGAGCCATTTTCATTCCCTGTGGGCCGCCTGCAGTTTCCCATGGAGTTCTAGGACCCAGAAAACCACACAGCTCGGGTAGAACTGCGGGTGGTTAGGGGTCTCCGGTCAGCAGATGAGCTCCCTATCCACCTTCTCCTGTGTGCTACTAATTTGTTAACAATTACCAGTAGTAGCCTTCGTAGTAGATTACGTAATAGAAGGAATGATTACTCCCTCCTGCGTCATGTCTGACGTGCAAGGAATACGGTGGAAAATCTTAGGAACACGTGATAATACCCCTTATCATCCAAATTTGAATCACGTTTACAAATCCATGCTCTTAAGATTTTTACTCGTACCTCAATTTCTTTTTCTCAATCTCAATTTCTTTCAAACGAAATTCCAGTTCTTAGTCAAGGCTGCGGGATTCTATCAATTGCCCATGTTGCTCGGATGTGCATATTTAATGATTCTTCCTTGCATTCGTTATTAACTTACATAGGTTTGCTGGGCTTCATTTTTCGACACTAAACAATGACACTTCAGAATTCATTAATCCTATGTGTCTATAAACACGTGTAATATCTGCTATTAAATTTTATGAATTATAATGTATGAATTTATTCAAGGTTTCTAGTTACATAAATTTACTTGAGTAAAATTCAAATCAAAATTTATTTTTAAAATTTAGATATAATTTATCGTAATGAGGGTCCATCAAAAACCTAATCATAGTTGGTAGACGAATACTAAGACGCCTCGAGCCAATATGCTACCACATAATTTAGTAGAAGCATATTGGTTCTAAGCGTCTCACTGTTGGACTGAAAATTATATGCTTCATGATGCTACATTAAATGGATGTGAGAGTAGGAGTTCTATAATGGGTCGGTTCCCCGGTATCCATTTGGTGTTATACGAATTCGTGTATAGTCTGGTGGGTAATAACCCCCTGCCACACATCCTAGCGGTGGCTTGCAGGTTACCATATATGTAGGGATAAGATAACCTTCTGCCTGGGTACAGTGGTTTGGAGTTGGAAACTCCATGGCCCATATCACCAAAGGAATTCAAGTATTGGGCCCGCCTAGAAAGTATATAAATTACATTTCACAGCATGCTGAGCATTCCAGAACCCTTCAGGCAGATTTCGCTGATCGCTATCAGTCTTCACCCTTTATATAAGTAAACCTATTTACAGTTCTTTAAACAGTTATTGTTAATCGGCTGAAAATCCAGAAAAAAGTGCGTCTCAAATAAGAGGAAAGCAGTTAATTATGTATTATGATATTTATTTGCTGGAAGCATATTTAGTTTAGCTTCATAGTCATTAGATTTTAATTGGACACTATCCATTCATACTTGGTGATAAAAAGTCCATGGCCAATAACCTTGAGTCTAATTGACAAATAGAAATATTATGTTATTTTCACGTTTCTAACAAAAAATCTTTTCCTGTATTTTGACTTTGTTTTTTCTTGCATGCACGATATATCTTTCATGGGAGAACTCTTTCAGCTTGACAATAAAAGGTGTTTTTATTTGTTCATTGCAAGAAATCATCCACCTTTCCAAATTAGCATTCTCCTTCCATCTCCACATTTATTGCGCCTTTCTAATTTATTCCACTTGCGCCCTCACGCCTTCCGTCTCTCGTTCCTTTTGTCTCCCTCTTCCACTCCCGTAATTCCCGCTCTTTCCTCCCTACCTATCTCCCCGCCCACTCCTTGTCCCCGCAAACCCCTATCACTCCCAACCGCCCAATCTAACCCCCTCCGCTTCTTTATATCGCCTTCCTCCAGCCCTTATCGTGTTAAATGTCCCACTCAACCACCCCTCCACACTCTTTTCCCCGAAATTCTCCCCTTAACCCCTCCCGAGGACCCGCTCCAAAGGGAAAATGGAAGGTAGCATGCGGAAAAAATAAACAAACAGTCACGCGCTGGGAATTTTCCCTTGGGGATGTCCTCCTCCCACCCCCTCGAGTATTTTCCACCCCCCCCTCCATTCCCTTTCCATTGCCTCAGGATCACGTGGCTACGCGGGGCAACCGGGCCTCGCGCAGTTAGGCGATGAACCCTCCTGAAACTCTCCCAGGATCAGTTGGCGCCTGCTGTCGTGGGGGAAATGGTGAACATGGTTCGAGGGGCCTCGTATTGGATCTTGCTGATCAACGAGGCAACTGCCGCTCCACCAAAATTTGCCGTGTCTTTCCAAGAATTATGAATCACGAAATCGAAGCACGAAGAAGTTTTACCATTTTATATCAATCTTTAGTATTCAACTCAACGCCATTCCACGATCCTTTAAAGGTTTAACGGATACTCGTCCCAAAACCCTCACTTTACTTTTTGTTCTCTCGCTGCATTTACTCTCTCGCTCTATCGCCTCCACTTTTCGTAGCAAATGATTCCCTGAACTTAGAGCTCGAAGCCGTTGTTTTAGATATTATAGTACCCTGCAAGCCACCACTAGAGTGTGAATACACATCAGGCTAATTTTGTCCCTAATATGACACTACCACAGTCGGACAATATTATTCTGATCCCTTATCGTTAGTGGAAAAAAATGACATCTTAAATTTATCTGTTCTGCACTTAGTCTCTCTAACTTTATTAACATGGACTCTCCAAACGTAGTACGATGGAGCTAACAATACATTTTCAACATTACCGCCAAAATCCTTCCAATTTTTGCAAGAAATTTAATCTGTAATCACCTAGTTGAGCAGTGTTATCTGGTTATTAGCAGGAGGAAAGGGAAACAATTTTAGGATCGATCAACTTTTACGTCTTCTGCGAAATTGTGTTTATTTGAAATGCTTCCTTATCGCAATTCTCAGGTGGTTAGATTTTTTCTCCTGGTGTAAGTTCTTCGAAAACTCATTTTAACGAAGCAACAAATTGCCAAATTTTTGCACGCGAGTGAAATCCATCTCGCAACAAAATGGATCATCCGTCCTGGTGAAGTCATCGCCGAAACCCACAGATATCTCGGTCGATCAGTATTAGACACAAAAGACAGTCGAAGAAAGTGACCAAGTGAAGGATGTGCACGATGATGTCCCCAAAGTAATTAATAATTAAAAGTTAGATAAAATCTTTTATTCTTAGAGACACTAATCTAATTGTTGAAGAGGACCAATGAAGGTAAAATAGGAGGAAGATAGAAGCAGGGTGAAGATATTGACGAGGAGAAAGACCTTTGGTGATCCGTGAAAAATGAAAACTATAAATGGGAAACACGCCATCCCAAAACCTCTTTCTCCAACGAAAGCAATGTAGGCCCAATATATCTGCGCACATATACATGGTCAGGAATAGACAAGATTTTATTAACCCGATGAAGAGGTACTGATTAATATATAAATAGTAATTCAAGATGATAATTTTATTTGTGTGAAGCGTAGTGGCCCAAAAAGTTAACCTTATTCCCGGAGTCATTTGGGAAGAATGAGGGGGAAATAAAATACGGCAAGTGCAGTTTCGGAGGATTTCTAACTCGCATGCCGTGATTACGAGTAAATCGACAGTATATTTAAAATCATATTATCGCCCTTTTTAGCTGTGTTCCAACTCAAGTATGTACTCTAAAACAGCTTTTTATGAGAAACTATTTGGCACTAATTTCAGAACTCGTGAGAATACTGATGGTAGAAACCTGCTGAAACAGAATTCGGCTGAAATAAAATGACATCGAAGAAAACTTCGCATCGAAACATAATTCCCTGATTTGAAATGCTTTCAATTATGTTCCTGACGTAATAATCGACCTTGTATATATTTTTAAAATTTTAGTATTCTTAACTTAACTTTTTTGATGGCATTAGATATGCGGATGAGAAGCATGGGAAGTTCCCAGTGGATAGGATGCTGAAATTAACTCCGCCGCCCAGGCATAATTGATGTTTTCCCCAGTCTTCCGCCCGCTCATGGCAACTGAGGGCGACTTCATTTCAGGAGGAAGGACAAGGACAGGAAAAAGGGTTTGTGGGAATTAAGTTTGGGTCTGTCGGGGAGTGGGGGGAGATGAGGCATTTGCGCGCGAAGGGGGGAGAGCAGTAGAGGGCGGTGGAGGGAGGAGGAGCATGCTGGGAGAGGATTAATGGAGGCCTTGGGACAACGGAAATTTGGGAGTATTTTATCGTTTTATTGGACACGATGCACACATCTCTCAGACAGGACAGGCCATTTGTTAAGGCAGTATCAATCAATTCGGAAAAAGAGAAGTCACGTTAGTCCGACAGTTTGTTATTAAAAATCGCCTCGCTCCTTTGACCCTTTTAATTTTACTTTCAAAACATTCGGAAGCAATTTTGTGGCAGCAATATGATGTTTCAATGGTAAAAAAAATCCCAGGTTTTGATACACTTTATCAATCATAAGGATTGAGCATTTCATAGACTGACATTTGGAGAGTTCTCACGCAATCCCTGCAGTATTCTAAAACGGTGAAAATTACAATGTAAGGATAGGTACTATGAGCACTATCAAATACTTCCGTCTTACCAAAGAAAAAATTAATAAGCTCTGTCTTCCTCGAGCGTTCATTTACTTACCAGCTAATTCAGAAGTACTCTTGAGTAAACTGAGTTTTCTGATACAAAACCATTCTCTGATACAAAACTAAAAAGAGAGATAATGACGAGAGTTGAATTGTGGTGGAGCAAGCAAGCATTATGGTTGTCTTATGGGTCGAGAACTACGTGGGTTGTTCAGAAAGTAAAGTCCGTTTTCGTGTACCGTGATGAGGAGTAAAGGGAGCCGAATTGTTGCTGTGCTAACGCAGACAATAGGTCAGTACGCCTCGAACTGCAGTGGTTAGAAGATCGTGCCGCTTGTTGTTTGTCTACAGTAGCGGGTCAAAATGAACAATAGCATTGAAATTCCGGCCAAATGTGAAATCCGTTCAGTGATAAGGTTTTTATTGATTGAAAAACTTCAAAGCTGTTGACGTTCATCGGGAAATTTGTGCTCTGTACGGACCAAATGGGGTGAGTGACAAGAGTTGTGCGTCAGTGTTGTCGTTCGTTTAAGAGTGAGCACAAATATCCATGATGATGACAGAAGTGGCCGCCCGTCAGTGGTGAACAATAAACTGCACCTTAAAATTGATTAAAAAGTTCGTGAAAAATGCCGCTTTACTATATCTGAAATGTTTAAAAAGTTTTCTACAGATTTCAATGACTCTGCTGCATGTAAACACGGCTGAAAAGTTAAGCTACTACATCTTTTGCGCTCATCTCGACGAGGAACTTTAAGATGCCGTCATCGTTTGGCTGCGATCTCAGGCAGTAGAATTTTATGCTGAAGCAATGTGAAAATTGGTTCAGAGATATGACAAATATTTAAATCTGTTTGGCTAAGATCTTCACAAATAGTATGTATTTTTGTGTACAAATATGTACAAATAATATGTAGTTTTGAGATTAAATAATTAATTTTCTCTATCTATTCCAGTGAATTATTTACTTTGCGATACTTTCTGAATAGCCCTCGTAACGCCGGCAATTATTACGTAGTTGGGATTAAGATAACTCCTATTGTAGAAATACGTAAAGTCGTTAAATTTTGACGTTTTCTCCGTGTATTATACGTTCAGCGTTGGAGATCCGTTGAAAGCCTTTTTTTTGCTGTAATTTATGAAATCTTTGTAAATGTGTCACTTTGCAACCAAAGATTACACATCTGATTGCAATTTTCTCTCCACTCATATCTTTTTCTTAGTGTAGAAGTGCAACCCTTCGCTAGAGGGGGAGCTATTGGACAATAATACTTGCTCAGCCTTTTCAAAAAACAAAAAACCTTGTGATACTGCCCTCAACATCGCCGCAGGAACGAAGCCGCAGAGACAGCTTGTGGTAGAGGACGCTAGGGGCAAGGGAGGTCTTGTCATTTGTTGTTGCTTTAAGGAATTCATTTCCCTAAAAGTGACTGTTTATATTTGATTCCAGAATTCCAGAATACGAGGTCGATAATCGCATTTTGTCTTACTCTTTTCAATTTATTTTCGCCCTAAGAACGCTTTATTTAATTTATTTTATCAATGTTCCTTTTTTTAGGAGTTTGGATCCGAATTGAAAAGAAAGTGTGATTGTTTCTGTGCTAGATTCGGAGGCACCATTTTTTTAGATCATTGTAAATAAAATATATTTGTACAATCTTGAAACCCCCAAATATCCAAGCTTTTATAATGCGAAACAAAGTGAACACCCTTTTATGCTTTCCTTTCCATCGTCTTTCTCATGATTTGGACGCTAAACTTCACCATTTTTAAGTTATGATGAATTGATCATGCTGTTCCTAAATTTGTGTCAAATCATAATATAGTCAAATTATATCTTCCTGAATCCCCGGACATTTTCCATGCTTACCTACACTTTTTGTGTTATCTAAACTAAATTTTCGTAGTTTATGCCCTGTTCGCCACTTCCTTTGTTCCAAAATTTCAAAACTTCACATTTGTCTATGTTAAGCATTAATCCCCATTTCTTGCACCAATCCGAGATTGTGTCTAAGTCTCTAGAGAGTAACTCGCGATCTAGTTGGCTCCTTATTTCCCTGTATACCACCGTGTCTCCATCAAATAACCTGAGATTGCTACTGACGTGTGCGCTTAAGTCATTAATGTATATTAGGAACAGAAGAGCCCCTATTACACTTCCCTGGGGGACGCCCGAAGCTACATCTCTATCCGTTGAGCACAATCCATCGATGGCTACTATTTGTTCGCGATTTGACAAGAAGTCTCTAATCCAATTAATAATTTTCTCATTGATTCTATGGTATTTAAGTTTGTGTAACAATGCAACAATTTTAGAGCGTAAAAATCATTCGCCTTGACCGGGATTCAAGGCGAATGATTTGTACGCTCTGAAATTGTTTCAATGAAATTCATGTTAACGGATGACTCCGTTAAAAGTTACTGGTTCGGAATCCCCCTCAGTTTATTGAAATTTGTGTAACAATTTATTGTGTGGGACTTTATCAAAGACTTTTTTGAAATCTAAGAATACTGCATCGACTTGTGTGTTGTTTTCTCCCGATCTAAGTATATCGTGAATGAAAAGACCTAATTGTGTTTCGCAAGATCCTCATAACATAGACAAGGCATAAGTTTAGACACACTAGACTGCGTCTCCTGTATATTCCCAAAGGTTAAGCTCCCGGCTTGGACGGTCTCCCCTTTGAATTTTATTTAGCGTAGTAGAATTTTTTAAACCTATTTTAACTCCCATTTTTCATCGCATTTTAAGTAGCGGCTCTCTGACTGAAAGGCAGCGTACCGCTGTAATAACCCTTATACCAAAGATGACGCACCCCAGGTTGTTTATATGTGTATATTTATAGAAATATACATATTTTTATATAAACACGACGGATGTCCAGAAAGTAACTGAAATTGGCATGTAGCAAGTGAAGTAGTGTGCTATATCGTCACACATACTAGGGCAGTACGCCTGGAGCTGCATCGTGTGGAAGGTCCTGCCGCTTGTCGTTTGTTTGGAGTAGCAAGTTAAAGTGAACAAAACAACTGGAAATTCCGCCAAATGTAAAATCAGTTATAAGGTTTCTACTGCCAATAAACGTAAAGACCGCTGACATTGATCGGGAAATGTGTGCTATGCACTAAGTGATGATTGATTTTTTGTGCGTCAGTGATATTGTAAGTTTAAGAGTAAACGGATAAATGTCCATGATGTCCAAGAACTGGCCATCTGTCACTCCATCTGTCACAACACTAGGCCGACCACTGCGGTCCTCGCCATGAACATCGGTGCATTCATTTTTAAACTGAATGCACCACTGCCCCACTCCGCCTTCACTCATTTTTCCGCCTTTATACTCTTCACAAAGTTGCCTATGGATTTCAATTGGGTTGTGGTATATGTGTGCCTTCTCTTCACAACTTGCGGGGTTTTCTAATGCCAAGCACATTTTAACAGTTCGAGGTGAGCAAGGTAAAAAACCCACCAGCTGCAGAGGAGTGGGCAAGGCTCTAGCCTCACCCACCGCCGCGGTAGCCTGAAACGTAAGTTACCTGCTTGACATCCCTTTTATAAAGTGCATGTATTATAGACATTCATTAAAGACAATATAAAAACAAAAGCACATTCAAAAGTGCACACTGTACCACATATAGGCGTATTCAATTATTCAGAGGAATAGTTTTTGCGTCAATTTGCGGCCTGTGTTTGCAGTCCGCCTTTCGGCAGGGGTCGGACCCCGGGCGGTGGCCGGGCGGCAGCCGTGACGGCCACCATCGGCCACGTCCTTCCTCCTCCTCCGTGGCGGATGGGCGACCGTGCTTCCGTCCCGCTCTCGCTGACGCTCCCTGCTCCCCATGGTGAGGACCAATTCCCGGGGAGGCGTCCCAGCCTCTCTCCTTCCCAATCCAACGCACCCTCCAAACCCTTTCCGCCCTGAACACCCCCACCCTCCCGCCCTCTTCGTGTCACACCAGCTCGCTTTCACACCCTTTATTTTTATTCGTCCATTTTTTCAATAGAGATGGATTGGTCTCATCCTCCTCCACTTTGCCCTTCGCCTCGTTCTCACGAGTTATTATTATATGCTCGCCTCGCTCCTTGGCGTTTTATTTCCTCTTTTGCGGGGGTTTTATTTAATCACGAGTGGGGGGTCAAATTGGTGGGGGTGGTGCGAGGTGGGGGAGCGGGAGTGTCGCGAGTTGAACCACACGAGTTCATAAACTTCCGCCGTCGGGACGAATTCCTCGAAAGGACCTCTTCAAGAGGGCTTTTCTTTTATTCTATTCTCCGATACATAATTTCTCTCTCTCCATCGCTTTTAATCGTCTCTTTTCTCTACTGTCAATTTCCCACGTCTTAATACTATAAAATAGATTGCAAAATATTTTTTTAAATGTTATTGTAAAGTAATCTACCGATTATGGTAGGTTTTGGATGGACGCATGCTACCAAATAATTCTCCTGTCTCTCCTAACAAAACACAACCCAACATCCACACTCTACAATAAACCCTCCTTCGTCTCTGTGTAATTCATTCCTCCCTTCATCTCGTCCAACATCCCTATCCTATTCCTGCCCTTTCATCGTTTACCTAACATCCTTCCATTCATTACAATCTTCAACACCCTATTATCAATCAATATGATTTGTATCCATTTTCACTGCCTCCTCATCATTTTCCCCAATACATTACCAACATATCTAGCACTTCCTCATTTGTTTTCCTTTCCATTCATTTCACCTTCTCCATCCTTCTCCACATCTATATTTCAAAAGCCTCCAATCTAGGCATTTCATCCTGCTTCAATGACCATGTTGTCGCGCCGTACATTTATACGCTCCGTATCAACGTTTTAATGAGCCTTTTCATTACATTCTTATTCAACGTCCCTCTCATCAATTCTCTCCTCCTTGTGAAACCTTCTTTAGATAAGGGAAATCTTTTCCTTATGTCTCTATTACTTTGACCATTTTGGTCCAAAACACTTCCGAGTTAGGTTATCTGTTCTCCCTGCTCCAGTTTTTGTCCTCATATTTTATTTCTAAGCTTATGCTTTCTTTTTATGGGAAATATTATAACCTTTGTTTTATTAATATTGATTCTCGTCCCATATTTATCGCACTAAATTTCAAATTCACTCAGCTATGCTTGCAAACCCTTGGCTGATTGACAAATTAGAGCTTGGTCATCAGTAGAAGTAACTGATTTTACGAATTCTCGGCTGACTTTCATTCCTAACTCTAGTTCTCCCCATTCTTCTTTAATCATTTCCTTCACATACTATATACTATACGTTGAACAGCACAGGGGGCAATGGACAACCCTGCCTCACATCGAACTTTTTCTAGGTCTAGGTCTAACTTTTTTGGCCTAAGTTATTTACCATACAGTGCTTCTATATATTCCTTCCATCTCCCTTGGATCTTTTCTGTGTCAAATATTATCTTACCCCACTTATCCTTAAATGTTAGCACAGATCTTCCCTTCTTACTTCCCGATAGGGCTTTAACCTTGTATAGCACACCAATTTCACCCTTCCTCTGCAAACTTCCCTTATTCTCACACTGCGTCTTCCACCATGCTACTTTTGCTTTATTTGTAGCTCTTTTCAATTTATTGTTTAACTCTTTGCACTTCATTTTGCCTAACTCTGTGTTTACATTCTTCCATTTTCTTCTCTCATCTATATTTCTCATCATCTCATCCGTGACCCATGGTTTCCTTATCCTTTTCCCGTTGACAGCTCCTATAGTGTCTTTTGCGGCTTGCGATATCCCTTGCTTGATACATTCCCAATTTCCTTCGCTAGTACTCAGCTCTTTACCGCCATCCATGATTTTCTCTACAGTCTGCTGATACTCCTTCCTTGTTAATCCATTTAATTTTTCTACATTCCATTTCCTAACCCGCCGCCCCTGCCTTATCTTTTTGAAAAGGACGTTACATTTCATAACAACTAAATTGTGGTCAGAGTCCGCATCCGCTCCCGGGGAACTGTGCGAATTTATCACACTGTTCCTAAACCTGTGCCTAACCATAATATAATCTATCTGATACCTATCTGAGTCACCTGGCATTTTCCATGTATACCCACGCCTTTTTTGTGCCTAAACCGATTTTTGGTGATGACTAACCCCTGTCTCCTGCAAATTCAATTGCTTTCTCCCTGCGGTCATTCCTCGTACATAAACCGTGATCCCCCACCTCATCACCATCTCTTCCTTCGCCTACCGTCGCATTCCTATCCCCTACCACCATTAAATGCTCACACGCCGGCACAAAGGGACGCACGCGATTATGTCCTCCAACTGATCGTACATCCTATCGACTTCTTCCACCTTATGGTTGCTCGGTGGCATGTATGCCTGCACAATGACCAAGTTCGTCGGTTCTGCTTTAATCTCTACTAGTAATATTCTATTTGTTGCTTGTTCTATTTTGACTACGCTTCTTTCTACCTTTTTAATCAATATTATGGCAACCCTTTGTTGGCTCTCGTCCCCTCCGCAGTATCACTATCACTCCAGTAATACCCGCTATTTTTCCATCTCACCTCGCATAGACCTAAAATATTTATACTTCTTATTTCCATTTCTTGCTTCATATTTTCTAATATTCCTGCCCTCAAGATTGTCTCAACATTCCAAGTTCCTATTTTTATAAACTCTGCCTTCTTTTTCTCCATATTTTCGTCGGTTTTCCTTTGCAAGGGTTTTGTGAGATGGCGACCGCGGAAGCCTTGCCTCTCCCGTTGCCGGGACGACACACGGCCAAATGGTCCGAGTCCTGTATTTGACAGAATTCATTTTCTCTACACTGTTCATCATAAGAATCTTGGGAATAACAATTGAAGTGCTTTCACTGATCTTTCCTCAATAGTGATTTTAACGAGACAGCATCAGTCAATAGCCGCCCAACTTGGATCAGACGCCTTTGCAGCCGCCTCACTGAGGAACAGACACTGCATTGACTAGTTTTTGTCTGATCCCTAACCTTCGACCTATCTGAAATGGGTGACCCTACCTAGCGCAATAATCATTTCTTTTACCAGCACAGCTCTTGGGGGTCATCGAAACGAACATACCCTTTCACCACGTTTAGGTTGTATTCCATGGGAGGGAATGATTACATATCCAGATGGAAATTGCCTAGCTGCGGGAAACATGAAGAATCAACTGGATATGAACGCGATCTCTTTGTTTGAAATGATATCCAAAAGCTACATATAATGGTGAGGGTGAAAGAAAGAGAAAAGAAAACTTTGCACTTCCACACACTTTTAATATAACACGACCATGGTTTCGATTCGGCGCATCATCATCAGGTACAATACAACAAATGTTTTCAACTTATATAGCCAGGAGCCAGGCCACACCGTCCCCTCCTCCACCAAGGCAATGACAGTCACCGACCCTCCGTTAATGAAGGTCAATCATTGCAAACAAGCACCCCCCTTTGTACCGTCTGCATCCAATAGTTCTCCCTCACCTTCCCTTCACCCACCAATGCTTGCTACAGTACCACCCCTCTCCCTAACTTCCCCTACCTGGCTCCTGGCCATATAAGTTGAAAAAATGTGTTGTATTGCACCTGATGATGATGCGCCGCATGGAAACCATGGTCGTGTTATACTAAAAGTGTGTGGAAGTGCAAAGTTTTCTTTTCTCTTTCTTTCACCCTCACCATGAAGGAATTCCACAAAGTTAAGCCTGAAACCGTTAGCTACATATAATGTCAAATTATTTAAAGTTGTTGCTTAGCTTGCTAAACTTAAGGACATAGTGGTTTCAAGTCAGTCTCATTTAAGAAATATAGCATGTGTAATATTTTTAATTTCCTCGGTAAAAAGACTTTCGAATTTTATTGGCCCTGTTTTTAAATTTCTTCAGCAGGTGGCTCATACATTGATTTTTTAAGTTAAAGGCTCGTATAAAAATTAATACTGAAGTAAAGACGAACAAAACAGCCTCCAATAAATATACAGTGATACAGTCATCTAAGCAGTTCTCCAGTTGTCCGGACATGTCCTGCTAGATAGTTGGCCGCGCCTTGTGTGTTCAAGGCCCGGGACACGAGTCTCGCGTTGGGAAAATATGTATTTGGCGAAATCAAGTACATGTAGTATTGGAAAGCAGTTACCATCACATGGTTACCACCTCGACCTTAGTGGGCTCCAGGACCACTAGGTGAGCACACAAAAAACAAGTGTTTCGTAGCTACGAGGGTAATCTTAGAAGTACCCGACCCAACAAAGAAAATACTAAAATGTTGGAAGAAAAATGTATTTATTTTTAACATAATCTCCTTTTAGCTCTATATAATTTTCTAAATTCATGTACCCACATGATTGATTTCGCCTACTGATAACTGATAACTATTTCTTCTAGAAAAGCAGGAGTGTTAACCGGGGTTCAAAGTTTCTTCCGATGACAAGAGAAGCAGTTTCGTACCAGAAGGTTGAATCTAAATTCTGCAAGTGGCCGATTCTCATCCCTGCTCAATGGAACGACTCTGCTTTTGGGTTTGGCCGTGGTCGATTGGAGGGCTCCGCATGCCGGACCGGACTTTATCAGGTATTTCCCCGTCTCCTTCCTTTGACAGTGTCTTAAGGTGTGCGCCAATCCTTTCTCATTCCCTAATACATGTAACCTCTCTAATTATTCACCTATTTCTCAAAAGTTATTAATTCCGACGGTATTCGATAATGACAACAGTATTTGAAATAAGTGCAAGTAGTTCTTAGGTGTGGGTTCATGCTGTGGCATTACATGAAGAATACCTATCAATTCTTTGCTACGGCTATTTTAATGCAAAAAAAAACTGTTTTTTCCAAAGACGATGAGAAATTTGCATATTCGACTGTTTTTTCTGGCTATACTTTTACTTTTAAATTGCATACACACCAGTACTTAAATTAATAACCATTAACGGAGTGCGCAGGTTCGCCCTTGCATTGACGAAGTGCCTTCTGCGGGGTCTATAA
This sequence comes from Hetaerina titia, assembly GCA_037158775.1. Classification (NCBI taxonomy): domain Eukaryota; kingdom Metazoa; phylum Arthropoda; class Insecta; order Odonata; family Calopterygidae; genus Hetaerina; species Hetaerina titia. Next base: position 106,652,109 of record CM073771.1, on the reverse strand, counting down.
CTGATGAAAATAACCCCGCGTTTAAAAGTGGAGGAAATAAAACCACACATTACGAGATGAGATAAAAATTTGAAAAATCAGCGCAAAAAAATAATCGAGGCAATGTGAGGAAATATGTGAGGTGGTTAGGAAGGTGGTTCGAGGAAATCATTGGGCTTTGAAGCCCGAATGGTAAACATAAAAATATCCACTTAAATTATTAAATTTTACTTGAGGAAATGCTGGTGTGGTTGGCAATGAATAATATTGTTTTCTAGAACCCTAATGCACCAATTCATCACCAGATTCCCAGCATTTGAAAAGAAGTCTCGTGATATAATAGCAAGTCTTAGTAGCTACTCTCAAAATCAAATATTCCACCACTGAACATTCCGGGGTGTAGAACTATGTGCTAATGTCTGGTGTTTAGGGTTCACTTTAGATCGCATAATTTCAGTGCAAAATATGAGAAATGGAATTTACGCTAATTATGGGAAATATGCAGGATAGAAACGTTCCCATTTTCAACATTAGTTATACAATGTTTGGAAGGATGGAATATGTAGTTAGGAATTGAATATGAAAGTAGAAATGGAGTGTGCAATTTGGCACATTGGAATGCAATATCTTGATTATTGATAAAAGTGTTTCAAAAATGTCTACTTTCTACAGAAATGTCTCCCACTCCCTTTATCAGTAGTGATATATCACAATCTTCTTTGCCCATTCTCATCAGGCTCGTCGATTCGTTCCAATGATTTCTCTTCCCTTCTCCATCTCTTTGCTTCGGTCCTCTCGCCTGAATGGAATCATTGTTCCCCGTATATCATCTCTGTCGTCGTCAAAGCCTTTTGATGTCCTGAGATCCTTTTTGTCCTTCGACTCCCTTTCCCCTCTGGATCCCCTCGACATTCCTCCCCAATGAACTTCTATCCACACAGCTTTTATTTGCAATACCTACTTCATCCCATATCATATCTTTCCCGATAATTTTCCGTTCTTTTGACTTCCGTCATTAACAGTTTTTTCCCGCTGAGGCGTGTCATCGAAACTTGGCGATCAGTTGGCCACCTGCGTATTGGTATGCGGGGGCAGGGGATGCCCGAGCTCTCGCATCCACACTCCACTGATTCCTTTCTTCGCCAAGACATGATTAGTTCCCAGCAGGATTGTACTTCCCAGAAAGTCGGAATAGGCCTTCTTTTGGTTAAATATTTCCTGTACTTAAATCTTAAGTGAGTGATGATGAAAAAAATGGAGTATGCTTGAATTAACAATGTTTTTCGTCACCTGCGTTAATATCACCATGGAAGTAAAAGGTGAAGGGAACCTTACAAAATGAAGGAGGGGGGGGCAAATAATTTGGGCGCAAATCAAAAAAACGTGCAAATCGGAAGCCACTAAGGAAAAAAGGAACCATTGCCGCAGAATTGGAAGAGTGTAGGTTAACGTTTCTAGTGGGGAGAAATAAAAAGTTCTTGTTTGGAGCAAGATAGACGATAGTGGAAAATAATGATAATGAAAAATTAATCGAGGTGATGCTTTTTTTATGAATCTAAAAATGTTGAAATGCATAATAATAAGCTTTGATATATTCATCCTAAATCCCATTAAATCACACGTACTACAAATAAATAACCTTTGGCCCCGAGTGGCACTCCGATGCGTCCAAATATCAACTTCTCAAAATGGACAGCTTGGGCATTGGGTTGGAAAAGTTTAACTAACGCGAAAAACACGACAGAGAAATCCCCTTCTTCCGAAAAATAAAAAAATCTAGGGAAGCCGACCCTCCCCTTCACTTCAATACCATTCCCATTCCCATTGGAGACTCCTATAAATTTTTAGGCATAGCCCTCGATAAAAGTCACAACTTTCACCACAACTTCCAAACAATAATATTGAAAAATAGTGGCATCTGCATGCCCTCCATCGACAATTTCACGATCAAGAGAGGCACTCTCAGTCTCTCATTGCGCCAAATGATCTCCACTTCCGCTGCATTCGCCCCACTGCACTTGTGCGGGAGCGAGATCTGGGTCGCTTTCCTCTCCGCCTCTCAAATCAAAAGAACAACAAACCATCAAAAATTAATTCATTCGTCAGATTTTTTCCATTGCTGCATTCGGCTGCGCGACGAACTGGGGGCCTCTGTAAAAAAAGGTTCTCTAGTTTTTCAGGCAAACAATTTCACTCCTCCCTTTGAATCATCCCTTTTCTTTCCTCTGGAATCTTAATATTATTAATAAGTTCCACTAATCTTAGTATATTCTCCGTTCCTCCTCCCGTTGTCCCATAAAATAATTCAAATCAAAATGGAATGGGCGGGTACAAAGAATAGTCATAGATGGAGTTAACTCAAATACAGTAGAAGTTACTTCAGGTTTAGTGTTATCGGACTTCTTTTATTCCAACTTTACGTTAACGACATTGACTCCGTAGTCACTAGTAAGATACGTTTATTTGCCGACGATTCCGTGGATTAATGTGATATCCGTGATCCTGAAGAGGCAGCAGCTTTAATCAGAGCCTCAGCATCAGAAACCTTAATATCTATTCAACGCTGATACGACACTTGGTAATTACATTTAAACTTCAAAAAATGCCTAGTGATGAATTTTTGGAAAAAAGAACAATTCCCTCTAGAACTCCTACTGCATCGAGAACACCGAAAAGGAATGTGTAAACTCGATTAAATACTTAGATGTTACCCTCTTTCAGTACATCTCCTGAGTGAAACAAATACGGGGAATATGTGGACTAGCTAACAAAAAATTGGGATTTATTAGAAGAGTAGTCCGTAAATGTGATGATAAGGTCGAAGAGAAACGTTATCTGTCGCTGGTCAGGCCTCATTTAGAATATGCTGCAAGTATATGGGATCCTCACGAAGTTGCATTGATTGCCGAATTGCATCGTGTTCAGAGTAGAGAACTAGATTTTTTAAATGTTGTTATGATAAACGGAGCAGCGTATCCAAAATATTAGGGGAGTAAGGCTGGTAATCACTCACCAAGTGAAGGTTAAATTACAGATTAAATCTCTTGCATAAATTGAAAGGATGTCTCTTTAGCGGTGATGTTGAAAATGTGTTATTAGGCCCATCGTATTACCGTAGGAGATTTTACTCTGGTGGGTGAGATCATATCAATCAATTTAGAGAGACTAAGTGTAGAACAGATAGATTTAAGATCTTATTTTTATCACGAACGGTAAGGGATCTGAGTGGCGCTGTCCGACTGCGGTAGGGGTGAAAATATTCGGATCAAAATTAGTCTGGTGTGTATTCACCAGACTAATTTTGATCCGAAATCCCCCTGCCACTAATACATGTACATCTAATATCTAAAATCCGTAGTAAAATAATCCATCTCGATCCACCAGCAAGCAGCCTTTCCCATCGCTCACCTTCGACCCCTCCCCTCCGTCCAGATTACCGAGATTCCTCACCACACCAGAACCAGGTAACATCCTTTCACCATTGATTACAACCCTATCACTGCCTAACTTCATTCCCATTCTAGTCCGTAACGGTTCTGTGATTATCCACTCATCAACCCCTCCGCCAATACTTATGTCGAATTACCCTTTACGATATAACCCGACTGCAAGATATTGGTCACCCACCACGCTCAGGAAGGGCAGACGCTAGCGAGCGCAGTGACTGTCCTACCAAGAAATGTTCACAACTCATTTATTTTCATTTCCCCTGCCTTGAAGGTCTTCACCCAAGCAGTTCATTAGACAAACCAATTCCATGGGAACTCTTCTCCAGTGAATTAATACTGAAGATGGAGTCATTGGAGAAAACATGCCGTAAACAAAAAGAGAGAGAGGATACGGCTCGTGAATTTCACGCGTCAGAATAAGATGCAGATTCTGAGGGGAGTCACCCGAAACCAAAACCGGTTCCCCGGCAGAAGTAACTCGTTGCTCTACCCCATAAGCAAACTCGCTCCACAGGGTGTGAATATTTATTAAATTAGTTTCCGAAGTTGATGATTTTTTTCTTTCGTATTCACTGCGTAACATCTGGTTGTCAATAAGTTTTGTTTCTCAAATGTAATTTTATTTTCGTTTTTTTAAATAATTCATAATAAACTCAATATAATCATTTATTACCAGCACAAGTTGGATGGCGTTAATAATTTCTCCTTACGTTATGTCATGGATGTAGTTTCAAAGAAGTTCCTTTTTAAAAGATAGATACATTTTGTTATTGCTTCCTGGCGATGAAACTTGGAAACGGTCAATACCCCCCCCCCTCCTCCGTCCAGTCCCTCTATTCCATGTCCCTTGAGAGCGAGTCGGCGCGGCGGTCCGTCGCCTAGAGGATGTGGGGCGACATCGGCTCTTCGCGCGGGACTGAAATTCGTGGGCGGGACACCACCGGTTTCCCAGCGGTCAGTACGAACGGCATACCATGGCTTTCAACCGCAACAGCAAAGTAGAAGAACCACAGTCTACACACTACCACAGCAGGATGTGTACTGAGTATAGGGACGCTTAGAAACCAAGATGGTGACTCTAGCCCTTCCCACCGTAACGTTACGCCAAAACATAAGTTACTTTATTGACAGCCCTCGTAAATTACATTCTCGAGCCCGGTATTCTGGATTTTTCGCAAATTTCTGAAACCATTTTCAATTCAATTATAAAACTGGAAATATAATGAATATTGGACAAAAAAAGAAAATTGTACAAATCAGTGGTCGAATTTTTACCATTCGTCTTATAGAATAATGGTTTATGTATCCTGGTACAGGCACCGTTTTATTGAAAAACCTTTAGCCACCAATTAGAGAATTTTACAAACCTGTATGGGTAAGCGGTGACATCAACCATTTCATAACACAGGCCAACAGTGGTTTTGGTGCCGGAGCTTTTAATTATGATTTAAAGAACAATTGGGGTGCTGAATCCAATTATGACACTAGTTTTTTCCTATCAGCTATAGTTTTCAAGATATAGATATGTTGTTACTTACGTAAAAAAATCTTCTACATGATCATATGGGAATATTATATTAATAATAAAACCCACTAAATATAAAGACTTGATTTATTTCTAGGGCTGTTAAATCACCCACAAACACAACAGAATTTTACAATACAATTGAACACAAATACTAAAATTTTTTACTGTAATAAAGCAAATTGAAAAGAAAAAAATACATAAAAACATCACTCAACACAACGGAAGCTTCTTTTGCGCGATTTTCTTGAGTGCACTTTGTTCAAACAGTCTCGTTTTAAGCACCAGCAGTAATCTGCCATCATATAGTATGGTTATCCCATCTTCCTTGGTAGAGAACTTCCATTGTTTTTATATCCTGGTGAAATCTTTCACGTTGTTCTTCACTTGTGTCTCCTAAATTTCCAAGAAAATTGTCTAAGTGGCTGTGTAGGTAGTGAACTTTTGTGCTCATATTACATCCAAGTGATTTGAAGTTTCTGAGCATAATGTTTACCAGCTCAATATAATTTTCACTTTTGTGATTTCATAGAAAATTTTTTATGACCTCAACAAATGACATCCAACTAATTTTTTCAATCTCATTCATTGACTCGACAAAAGCAGGATCCTTTGTAAGTTGTCTGATTTGTGGCCCCTCAAAAATACCAGCTTTAAGTTTTTCAATACTTATATGGGGCATCTTTAGTCTTACGTAGCCGAAGCATGGTCCATCCTTGTCAAGAGCTTTTAGCTTTTACAAATTGCTTCATTAGGCCTAGTTTAATATGTAGAGGCGGTAAGATGATTTTCTCTATTTCAACTAAAGATTCAGCAATGATGTTTTCTTTCCCAACAACCAAGTTTTCTCTCTTAGGCCACTCCTTCTTAATCCAGTGGTTTTGTCTGTCCCTGCTATCCCAGAGGCACAAGAAACAAGGATATTTTGTGTAGCCACTTTGCTGCCCAAGAAGAAAGTTCACCATTTTTAAATCTACACAAATCACCCAGCGATGTTCCTGGTATTTTATCCTCTGTAAGACCAATGCTATTGTATCGTATTCTTCTTTCATTTTAGTTGAATGAGCGATTGGTATTGCGCCAAACCTGTTACCATTGTGAAGAAGTACACATTTTAAACTACGCTTGGAGCTATCAATAAACAAACGCCAATCACTAGCATCATATTGTGATAGTAGTCCCATTTTTTCCAAAAGACCCTTAACGCCTAAACAAAATGTAAGATTGTCTTCTTGAGTAAAGAAGGGTAGCATATCCTTTTCCCTTGTGCGATAAAAACTTATTTTTGTACCGGGTTGCAGTAAATTCTTTTCATGCAGTCTTGATGCTAGTAGTTCGGATGCTTCCTTCGGTAAGTTCAGTTCTCTAGCAAGATCACTTAGTTCATCTTGATTAAATAGTTGAGGAATTGTTGATACCCCCTCGTAGTCACTGCCACTATCGTCAATAGAATGAGAAATGTTTTCAAATAACTCAAATTCTTCCTTAGATATATCTGGTAACGTCTGAAATATTGGGATCGGTATTTCTTCTGAATGGGGTACCGGGCGTCTAGCTGAAGGCAAATCGGGATATGTCCACTTGTGGCGATTTTTTCGATTAATTCCCGAAACATTTACTATGCAAAAATAACAGTCGTCAATATGGTTCACAGGTTCTCTTCACACCATTGGCACACCAAATTTTAGACTTTTCCTTTGTTCTGTTGTCCATTGCCGCAGATGTTCAGTACATGTTTTACACACAAAATGCGGTGCCCATGTTTAATCTTGTTCACCAAGCTTAACACCAAAATATTCCAATTATGTACGTTTCACAAAGTCTGTAATATTTTTCCTATTTTCTTTTACCAAGTATTCCCCACAAACGTAACAAAACACATCAGGATCATTAACACAGCATCTTCGACTTGAGCTCATTTTTAGATGATGTTTTACAAAAAGTTACACTTTGAAGTAAAGTCCGTCCACCTGCTCCGAATAGCCAAGGGCAACTAATGAAACAAAAATGGCTGTCAATAGAACAGAAAACGTGGATGCCTTCTAACGGATACCTTATGAACTAATTTCGCCATCTTTTACCGAAGTCGATACAAACGATTTTTGTTTTTTAATCTCATTGGCCTACAATATAGAAATATACATAAAACTTATTGACAGTTTATTGAAAATAAAAGGAACACCGCAGAGTGGTTATAAATTAGTATACTTATAGATTTATTTAACTTTGAAAATTATTTTCCGGAATATATCAAATATTAAAACAACTAATCGTAAGATGTGCCATATCTAAAAAAGTAAAGCTGTTAAATAAAAACGGATTTCATATATGGATTCAGCTCTACAAATATAGTTCAAATCATCACAAAGATTCCCGGCACCAAAAAAAATTTTTTTTGTAGGCCTGTGTAATCATTGCAATATTTGAATTTTTCGTTTAAAACACTTTTAGTGTATTAGTGCGGATACTAAGTTGATAGTTCATCTCTCTACATTTCCGGATCCTTTGGCTTGATTTGGTAATATTTTTGCTCTAAATTTCACCCTTTCAATTGAGATTGAGACCCGAAGACGAAATCGATCCTACGATCGTGGAGTGTAACCGGAAATTTGGAAAGGTTAATTATCAGTGTTCTGTGAACACACTATCGCCAAATAATAATATGTTTACATAATATCGGCAACTAATATTTATGCAGATACGTATAAATGGCATAATACAATTAAAAAATGAACTTCGGTCGTTGTTTTACATTATCACCAGAGGATATCTGTTTCAAATAAACAAACATATTTTTCGTTTTTAAGAGGAAGTTAAAAGGTAACATATGGATGTTTCCTCATTGACATCAATTAGAATCATTAAGTACAGAGAAATATGATCATCCTCTTTTATTTGAAAGAAACTCTGAATTATTTGTTCGCAATCTGCTGGAATGAAATGTTTATTTAACTCATAATATGGACCAGGGAAAAATAATACAGGTGATGAAAATGTCAAACCAAAATCAAACTTCCTACTGTATGACACTTGAATTGTAGTGTGTTGACCATTAGATTCGAAATGTTTTTAAATACGGCGCTCCTTGATTAGTAGTGGCCAATCGTAATCCGGGGATGTTTAGATTTGGAGATAACAATATTTAAGTATTTCATAAGTGCATTCCGAATTATAATTAAAATAGCTGCCTTCGATATTCCAGTACGGAATAAATTGGAATTTGATCTCAACTAACCTCACTTATCAAAATTTTATTCAAGCAGTCTCAAGTTGCAGTTGAGATAGGAAAGGTCTCTGCTTTTTTCCAAAAACCTAAAGAGTAGGATTACCCATCTTTTTAAAAAAAATATGCTCAGAATGTGTTGGAACAATTTAACCGGCCCTGTGAAGGTATAGGCCTCCCCATTGGGCATGGAACAAATTACTATATAGTTTTCAAATGACCAGGTATTAATTGATCAAAGCCGTCAGGATGCCAAGTATAAGGAAGTTATTGGAAGCGTGTGAAGATGGGGTAGTAAGCAAGAAGAATGTTGAATATTTGGTAGTAGGAGGAGATGGCGCAAATATTTATTTTCTCAAGGGGCCATCATAGCAGTAAAACAGTTCAGGAATTTAGGGTCCATCATTCAATTATCCGTAGGATATGAATATTATGTGGAATAAAGAGTTATATTGGTTCGATTAACAATTAAAATAAGGTTCTTTGAGGTTCTATGGAACAGATTTATATGCTATATATAATTATATTCTCTTCATTATAAGGGAATAATGAAGAGAATCCTACAAGATATAGTGGGGAGTATATTGCTTTATGGGGAATGAGCTGGACTTCCATTGAACTCCTCAAAATTAAAATACAATCTGTGGATATGGAGAGAATAAGAAGAAGAGCCAGAATATCAAGTAACAAAGAAAAATAGAAGACATCAGACATCATGGACATGAAAGATTCAGTGGTGCAAACTATCCAGAGACTCCGGAGAGCTCTTCAATGGCTTGGCCACGTTCGAAGAAATTACGAGGGAAGATGGTCACGAACTGTTAGAATGGTCACCACCGAAAATAAAGAAGGAAACGTGGGCGGCCTGGGAAAACATGGAAGTATAAAGTAGAAATAGCGTTGTTCATGAGGCTTTCAAGAAAAAGATTGCAACGACCGAGATGGCTGGATGGAAATACACGGAAACTGCTGGAAAGTCTGAAGGCCCTAATCAACAGAAATACGTTTCCAGTATCGATTACTTTTTCTAACTTTAACTCAAAAACATTTCTCGAAACTGTAGAAAAATGGCTGTATCACTATTTAATTTTATAATAAAATCATTAATTTGATCATCTGGGTCGTTAAAAATTTTCAACCAATAGGATAAAATCATCAACGCAGTTTGTTAATGATTATGGCGGGTTATGTTAAGGAAATAAGGAAACAGATCCCTGGACCACACCAGACGAATCTGGAAAAATTAAGACTTCTCCATTATCGATTGCCCGACAGCGTCCTTCTTGACACATACGGCCAAAACTAATTTAATAATTACTTCGAAGTGATGAAGAATTTGCAGGGTTTCAAAATATGCTTAACACAATCGTATGGCTTTCTGAATTTAAAATCATTGGAGTAAGAAAAATTAGCAAAACAACCGCGGGAGTTCGTGAACATTTCTCGTTGTTAAGTCAACTACGATGCGGATATCGCCAATGAATTAATTAGGAATATTACTTTTCTATAGGTCTGTTCTATCGTTTTGAAAGATACAAACCTTGATCTTTTGGAAAAAAGTGCCCTAGTAGCTTGGAAACGAGCGAGCAGTGAAACAGGGCAACAATAAGCGTTAGCTGGACTTTTACTGCAATTGAGCCTACTATTACGGGGGATTTAAAAATGAAGAGATAGCATTAACCGGAAAGACCGCAGTTTTCGAGCGAATTTGGATGATGATTTGCGAACAATCGTATTTCATTATTTACCCTGACTTCTCGCTCGTGGGTTGCTTCCCGTAGTCCTCGGTCGTCGCGTGGTCCTTAGAAAGAAAATATAAAAATAAATTATCTCGCGTAGGTTTTTTTTAATTTTTCGATATAATCTCCTTTTGACTCCATACACTCTTCCCAGCGTTTCTCCTACTTGTTAAGCCGTCTAAAAAGTAGGATTTCGGAAGATCCTCAAAATAGGGAGGGATCTGGAATGAGTGGAACATCACGTCTGCTTCCCTCACGCCTCCGACGCTTAGGAGGAATGCTGGCAAACTCCTTATCTGTCGCCCTCCCGGCCGCCTTATTCCCTCCACGACTTATACCTTCCTCTTCCCTTCCCTTCGTCCCTCTCCCAGAATACGCGCTCTTTCCCTTCGCAAACTTACTCCCTTCCTCCTTACTTCTCCCATTATCTATTCTCCCTCATCCATCCCTCTCTCTCCTCCACCCTCCTTGCATTTCCCTCCCTCCATTTATCTCTCTCTCCAACTCGTTTGTCACAATCCTCTTCCTCCCTTTCATTCCCTCGCACAAGACGTCCTCCATCATCCCAGTCCCTCCCTCGGTGACCCCCACCCCTCATTTTTCCTCGTCTTCCTTTTGTGTCGTGCTTTTCTCATCGCTTCCGTCCTCGCCACTCCCCGGGTGGACCCCCTTCCACCCTTGAAAGCCGACCCTCCGCTACCCAACGCCCGCCGTCCCTCGTCGCCTCCCTTTCTCTCTCTCCCCCGGTCCAGCCACCCTGGACGCGGATTCCTCATTCGCCCCCTTCTTCATTTCCCGCGTGCTTACCCCGAAGCCCCCGGCATCCTTTCTTTCTCTCTCCTTTCACGCCGACACCCCTCGCCCCCGCACCTTTAAGCGCTGTTTATTTCACTCTAGAACTCTAGTGTTCAATCATGAAAAAAAATTCTGCGCGCTCATAATTTAAGCGTGACTATCGTCCGGCAAATTCCATGGCTACATCTGCGGATCGATAGTTAGTGAAGGCTAAAAATGTGGAGATATGGTTGAAGAATTGAAGGATAAGAAATTTATGTGTGTAATTACATTGAAAAAGAGAGAGAGCTAAGAGCACATGGATGGTGAAAGTCGCATGTGAGTGGAGTCACGGTAAAAGGTATACGGTAAAGTAAATCGGAAAAATGACAATAGACTGTATTCCAAAATTGGAAAATTTATGAAGAAATACATGTAACGCGTATAGCTGATGAAAATAAACAGCTTTTGGATGAGAGAAGCGGACTATATAGAATGCTGACGTTGAATTAATTAATCAGGACTAATGTTGATAATTTAATTGAAAGGCTTAAAGAAAACCCATTGTTTGACATTGAAGTCAATGAACCAATTTTTAAATTTTTTTACTTTTTCATTTTCAGCGTTTCGCCTCGAAACGTTTAAAGAATTCGAATCAGGTAGAGCATCAAACAGAATAATATGCTCTGCAATGCAGAACGTCATTTTTATCGGCAAATATCTATTTTAGAGTTTTATCTTAATGAATTAGTGGTGAAAACTCAGAATCGCACTTTGAGTTGGATGGGGGAAAGGGGACGAGAGGAGGGACTGAGAGGCCTCGCCTCCGACAATTTCCCGGGTCTCCCTCTCGACTCTCTCGCTCCCTTCCACTCCCCCTCCCCTTCCGCGTCTGCACGCCCTCCACCCCTACACCCCCCCAATTATTCCGTGCCCTCCATCCCACTCTCACTCCCACCCACTCCCCCCACCTACCGTCCCCTCCGCACACTTTCACCCGCTCCCTCGGCATTCGCATCGATTGGTTCATCCCCTTTCACGGATTATCATCCCACCACGCCCCTGTTAACTCGGGGGGCGAGGTGCGGGGGCTGGGGGAGGCGGGTGAGCGTGGCGGATGCAGCGTGGTGATCTCTGGACCGCCAGCCGGGACGCGGCTTATTTCGCCCGCGCCCCCCTGCTCCCCTCGCCGAGCCCTGGTGGGCCCACGAGCGGTGTCCCCTTTCGAACCCCCTCCTCCGGACGTTCCCTCCCCGCCTCCCCCAGCCTTCCCCCGCCCCACGCTTGCCTCACCAACCCCGTCCACGAGAGCACGCCTCCTTCCCTTGTGCCTCCGAAAGTTATCGCAATTTTCTCTCCTCCTCTCCTTCGCACAAATATCCCTGAGATTAAGGGTTTCGGAGTTTGACTTTCAATTTCGATGACTTAAGTCGCTGACAAGTCAGGAAGAATATGAAATAAGGAAGAGCGAGCCATTAGGGCCTTAAGTTGAATTTTGAAGGATTATTAGGGAGATATCTCTCATTTATTTTCCTTTTTTTTTCTTCTCTGTTTTCATTTTAGGTACTTTTCGAAAATTCCTGATTAAATTATAACCTACTTTTTCCCAATGATGGAGGACATCAGTGTCAATAGCATTAACTTACACTATGAGAATCAAGTGTTTGGAGGCTCCTTTCTTCTAAAAAGTCGTCTTACGTTAGATATTAGGCGTATTCAAATGAATTGGCCATTAGAATTATTTTTAACCGAGTCAAGTTCTGTCTTCCTCTTTGCTAATTGATCTACACGTCCGACCTCTGTTGTAAACAATGAGACAATATGGAATAACTTCGATAACGATATCTGAATTTAATGCTATAGTAAACCGAGGTCCTTACGCGTACCCGTGAGGACCTCCGGCGTCCGCCTGCCAGGGAGCCTTCGAGTCGTGGAAAAGCCACTGGAAAAATTGTGTCGACGCTCAAGTAATGCTTTTTGAAGAATTTCGAGGCTCTTTAGCAATATCTGAAATAAAGATTTTTTTCTGAAATTTTCCCGAAACTTTGTAGGTAATCCTTGTATAATTATTTAACAGAGTCCCCTTCTTTACTACCATGGTGGGAATTAATGTGAGCTGACTTCTGATCTCGAGTAACTTACTCTGTTCCAATCTTAAGAGCCCCAAACTTAAACACACAAACCTGTGTGTTTAAGTATGAAGGCTGTATCAGCAAACCCGTTTAATAATTTTGTAGATATTTCATCCGGGCATGTCTTCATTTCGATAGTTTGGCGTTTATTTTTTAATGCTTTAATGGTATATCTTACCTATTTATTGAGAATTTTGGATAAAGTTTGGCAAAATTTAAGAAATCAAAAACTATTGGACAAGAACTTAGTTCCAGTATTTTGTGTTTCACTTGTATTTCAGCCGGGGCTTGTTCTCTGCCACTGTGGTCCTAACCAACTCCTATTATTTCCCATGCCCTTGGTTAAGCCTAATACTAACATACTGTAACCAAATACTGAACGTGAAAAAATAATGGTCACGAAATAGTACGGGACATATATTAAGGCAAAAACTAATTTGATTAGAATTTATTGAGGAAACGTCTCCAAGGCTCCTTTGGGAACTCCAAACTAAAACTTCAAGACTTCTGGAATGAAAAATGACGGTTGAATTTTTCTGCCAAAGTTTGGCTTGCTTGTTCGCTTGATGCGGTGAGGCGTTTGAGCTCTCAGAAAATGCTGATTATTTCGCAACTCCAGGAATGAACGTAAAAGATATCTAGAATCTAATTTCACAGCCCATAATTAGATTAATGGAGCAATACTTCCGATAAAATTCCATCCTTTAAGCATTTCTCACGCATTCGAGGAAAAAAGGTGTCATCGTTTTGAATGAATGTGATTCTTTCATCGGTACGTCGTCCCTGTATTCTCCCCGAGTTCGATTTAGATGGGCAAGGAGGGTACGTAGACCTCACCTCAAACCAATTCCTACGGCGGTGTGTAAAATTCGTAAAAGCAATAAGTGGGAGGGGGAAATTTATTCTCACGTAAATTGCTCAAGCATAGAAAATCACATTGTTTTAGAGTTACTCGGAATTGGGGTTTAAAAATAAACCAGCACTCAAACCCTGGACCTAGGGGTCAGTTACCGCGAGGACCCCGACTATCTAGCTACCGCAAGATCCACCTTTGCCACACACACACGTACCCACTGATATTCATTCTGCTTATTGATTTATGACATCGAAGTTATCATGGAATATCTTCCGTATTATACAAACGGAGAATCTTCGATCTTTCTTTGAACGTATTCTTGGACCTCATAACAATAGTGCAACATTCATACGCAGGAACCGAACCGCATGACAGCTTTAAAAGTATTGACGTAGACAGCTAAAGCAGGCGGCATACTTGGAGGAAATTTCCCCAGAGTATAATCAAAACTCCCGCCGCACGGTGACTGCGGTCGGACAACCGTGGACGGCGCGTGGAAGGAGAGGAAGGTCTTCTCCCGGTTGCGAGTTGCCGGCTAAGACGAGACGGGTGGTCTCCCGCGGCCGTCTCGGTTTAGACACCTCCGCGGCAGGCGAATTGAGGCCCTCCGGGGCAATTTCGTGCTTAAGGTTAGCGAGAGTGAACTACTGTACTCCCTCTTGGTGTGGAGGCAAGTGTTAGCTGAGAACAGGATGATGGTCGGGATAGCACTTCAGCAAAAGAAAGCGACTTCATTTAATTCTTTGAGAGATATCTCATCACCGATGATGCCATGTTTAGCGGATTATGAGAAAAGTTGTTCAGTATTGACACGCAATATGAAATGTGTGAATGTCAAATACATTCATAGATTACGTGCAAACCATTGTTAATTGTTTAAATTTTAAAGATTGCATAAATATACCGACAAATTTGCGATTATTTTTATGGCTAAAAAATCTAATATTTTGAATTTCCACGGGTTACGTATATTTTATTTTCGATTTTTTGTGGCGTTATGTTGATACTAATGTCTCTCACTTATGCCGAAAAGATCGGTCATTTTGAATGTTCAGTCAATTGTTGACAACTGTTTTTCTTGGACGTGTTTTGGCTTGTCTTCGATTTTTGCCTGTCCCAAAAAATGGATCAAAGAATCTGTATCAAATTTTACGTGAAAAACGAAATTAAGTGCGCGAACGCATCCCGAATGTTGACTGTGGCATATGGAGACGCTACCTTGGACCGAAGCCGCGTTTATTGATGGTACAAAATGTTCTCAGAGGGCCGAGAAGATGTGAACGACGAAGGCCGTACCGGATGCCCGAGCACGTGAACAACAGACGAAAAAATTGATGAAGTGAAGAAAATAGCATGGGCCAGTCGTCGAATCACCGTTAGAGAAGTTGCTGAGTACCTAAATATATCGATTGGCTCGTGCCATTTCATTTTTACCAATGATTTGGGCATGACACGGATCGCCGCGGAATTCGTACCAAAATTGCTCAATTTCGACCAAAAACAGCGAAACAATAACATTGCTAATGACGTGTTGGACTCTGCCTCTGGTGACGAATCATGAGTTTATGGTTATGATGTAGAAACTAAAGCTCAATCATCCCAATGGAAGCTGCAGCACGAGCCAAAGTTGACAAAAGCGCGCCAAGTTCGGTCGAATGATATGTATATAGACATAGTTATATATCTATATATGGTCGAATGATATATGGATATATATATATACATACATACATATATATATATATATATGTCCTGTGTTCGCCTTTTATGTGTTTTCCTATCCCCTTTCCTTATATATATACATATAGTATACTTTCAAATACAAAGTCCCGCCATACGGCGCACAAATATTCATTCAAACATAGAAATAGGAATAAGGAAAGGGGATAGGAAAACACATAAAAGGCGAACACAGGACATGTGGGGAAGGCGGTTTTTTGAGCAGATCACGAATGTAAAAATATTTCCTTAACCGTCATTTGAACACCGGGCCTTCCACTTGCCGGGCGGGTGTGCTACCAATTTAAAACATTTTAGATGTTTTAAATTGGTAGCAATTAAAATAGCAATCATGCACGCAATATATAATAGCATTACTGCAATAAATAATAATAATAAATAATAATAGCAATAAATTATATATGCAATATATGATAGCAATATATAATAGCAATTAAAATAATAGCAATCATGCATAGCAATCTGTGATGTTTTAAAACATCGCAGATCTCATTGTAAATTAGGTTACCTTGGTGGTGTAAGGTCCGGTGTTCAAATCCCGGTTAAGGAAATATTTTTATATTCGTGATCTGCTCAAAAAACCGCCTTCCCCACATGTCCTGTGTTCGCCTTTTATGTGTTTTCCTGTCCCCTTTCCTTGTACCTATTTCTATGTTTGAATGAATATATATAAAATAATAAAAAATACCAAAAACACAATAGAACAAAAACACCGAGAGACACATAAACGAAACATATTCTGAATTTTCGGTGGCCAAATCAACTTCCTGTGGGGGAAGTCTGTTCCTTCTTTCCCCTCTCTAGTTGTGTATTTCCTTCCTTCCATTATCGCTGAAGTTGAGGTGCGGAAGAAGATACAGTATACAAGGACTGTCCCAAAAGTAGTATGACATTTTTCCCCGAATAGATGGACGGACGGGCGGCAGTTTCTCTGACTGAGTTCTAGAGAAAGGAGTCTCAGGAAAGACTGGATGCCGGTGGCAGTTGGCTCCCAGCCTTTGCGGAGTGCGGATCGTTTATTTGCGAGAGCTCTATAACGTAACATCGTTACGCTCCGTCATGAACCGGTTATTGGAACACCACCAGCCCATCAAATGTTTGTTGAAACTGGGTAAAACGGGGAAGGAGACTCATGACATGCTAAAGGCAGCTTATAACGCAGTTCATATATTCAGTGGCACAAGTTGTTTCGGGAGGGTAGAGAAGATATTGAAGACGCCAAACCGACGTTCAGGACGCCCTTCGACCTCAAAAAGTAACGAAAATCTTGCAAGAAAGAAGGGTTTGTTGGACAGGGGTCGTAGATTAAGTGTTCGCAGGGTTTCTAATGAATTTGGCATCCCTAAAAATGATATACATCGACTTGTGACCGATAACATGGCCATGAGAAAGTTTTATGATAAGTTGGTGCCGCGAGTGCTCTCTGAGTAATGGAGAAACGGACTACCTGGTCCGTCACAACGTGGCAAGCTTGCTTCAGCCACTCTGCAGTCCCGATATTGCCCTACCAGACTTCTTCCTCTTCCCCCGCCTTTAATCTCTGCTGAAAGGACGTTACCACGGCTCTTTGGAAGCGTTACAACAGGGCGTGAAGAGGGAGCTTTGCTGCCTTCCATGCGCCACTTTCCATAAGATGTAAGAGGCGTGAAAAACCCGCTGGCAGATGTGTGTGGACGCACAAAGGCTACTTCGAAGACTTTTAAGAAGATTAATGTAATGTATCAATTCTGGCTATAATTTTTTTTTAATCGACTCAGTCCAACTTCTTTTGAAACAAATCATTTAGTTTTTCATGTCTCAAATCATATTAAATATTTTGCCATAGAGCGTATTACAAATTTAAATACGAGTGGTATTCTTAAAGTAAGTACCGTTTGCTTATATTTAAATATTGGCGCTTCAGAAACAGTTTTGCTCCTGCAGCGCTGATTCTTTGAAAATCTATAGCAGCATTTGTTTTGTTTCAGAAATCGTTTGCTTGTCCGTGCATGCAAACAACAATGTCCGCGACAATCGTTGATCCCGCCAGCTGTGAAGTGCGTTCTGTCATACGATTCTTGTATGTAAAAGGATTGTCGGCTGCTGAAATTCATCGGGAATTATGCCTAGTATATAAACCTACAGTTATGAGTGAAGGAAAGGTTAGACAATGGTGCTGTGATTTTAAAAATGGACGAACAAATGTCCATGACGAAGAGCGAAGTGGTAGGCCCAGTATTCTGACCGATGAAATTGTTTCGCAAGTGGAACAAAAACTGCGATGTGATCGTCGATTGACAATTAATGGCCTGGCTGAACAATTTCCTCAACTTGGACGCACTACTGTCTACAATATTGTTACGGAAAACCTCGGATACCACACATTGCGTGCAAGGTGGGTACCGAAAATGCTCACCGACCACCACAAAGAGCAAAGAATGTCCAGTGGACGAGAGTTTTTGGGTCGTTGGGAACTCTTCAAACCACCCACCGTACAGTCCTGACCTTACACCCAGTGACTACTTCCTCTTCTTGCACTTGAAACAGTGGTTCGGTGGACAACGTTTCGAAACCGAAGAGGAACTCAAGAATGGCGTTCTCGATTGGTTCAACCCTCAGGCGGCGAGTTTCTATGCAGAGGGGTTAAAGAAGCTGGTGCAGCGGTACGAAAAATGCTTAGAAGTGAACGGCGATTATGTAGATAAGTGAAGTAGGTTTGTAGCTAACTAAAAGTGCCAATAAAATGTTTTTCATATGAGTATATTTTTTCCTGTGACCAAACGGGTCTTACTTTATGAACAAGCCTCGTATTTGAGCCAGTGAAGAAGCATAAAAAGCACAGAAGCCAAGAAGCATAAAGTTCTTGATTTGATGAGACTTTATTTCAGTCCATCATGTACAGTACAATATTGTCGGTCTCCTCCAGAGGAAGACTTTTTGTGATAAAATGAAAATGTAAAAAGATAATGGTGCTCGATTGAATATGTTCCTAATATAATGATTTGTCCTGCAATTAATTTGAACCGTTTATGCTGAAATTGCAAAATATCAGAGTGAAAATTTATAATACAAATAAAAATTTCACTAAAATGAAGTAAATTAAAGTATATTTCTAGGAGACATTTGCATTTTAAAGCCCAGAACTGAAGTGTGACAATTTTTTAGCACGAGTGTGTCGATGAAGCAGAATTTGGCGAAGCGGGAAATGTATTCCTCGACACAGGCGACATTCAGCTTTTCTTGAGCGTGGAATTGAACGCAGTTTACGATGGATGCGGAATCAATTAGATCCGTCTATGTCACTCCCCCTCCCGCGCCCCGTCGGGGTCGTGTCCGCTCGCGCCGCCGAGTGGTCAATGTAATGATCAGCTTGAGCGGCGGAGTTCACCGATGTGATATCGGGAGTGAGGTGTTTGTGGGTCTCCCGGCCAATCAGGGGGGTTATCGCAGCAGGAGAGCGCCCGAGACCACATGCCGTATGGCTCGCCCTCGATCCCGGGCGCCAGGAGATTTCTCCTCTGATGCAGAGCAACCTAAGGAAGGGACTCTATGTCCAAAATGACTGAAGTCCAAACCCTTTGCCTTTTGCACCGCGATTGCCGATTTCATTTTCTAATCCTCCATTGTTTCAACATGTGTAAAATACCCATCTCTAACTTCTAGGTATTCAATTTAATACAGGAAATCAAGTTGGAATCAAGCGTCCAAATATCTGACAATAGTGAGGGTGAAAGAAAGAGAAAAGCAACACACAAGTGTGTAAGTGCAAAATTTTCTTTTCTCTTTCTTTCACCCTCGCCATGAAGGAATTCCACAAAGTTAAGCCTGAAACTGTTAGTTTTATCTGACAATGGGCTCGGAATGGCTATGATAGTGTTGGCAAGCGCGGGTGAATTAAAATTTTGGCACAGATTTAGTACTTTGATATTATATTTTATCAGCATTGATTATAAATGCGAGGATTGATTTGAAGCAGCTCCCTAAGATACCTGGCAATCTCTTCCTTGCCTCTTAGCCGATTCTGCTTGGTACCTTCCATCACTTGCTTATCGTAGTAAATCCATTAACTCCCTTTGAGATTTCTTGTTTTTCCTTCAGTTGCGGTCTTAGAAAAGTTGCCGTGCCTCAGCCTGTGCCCACTTTGTTTTTCTCTTCTTCTTTCAAGTGTCCTGTATGCTTTTTCTCTAACTCCACTACTCGACATGATTATTCATTTATTCAAGTTTTTTATACGTTTCATTCTTCTCTGATGAGGCCTGCTTAGTAGGCGGAACATCTGGTATCAGGTTGCCCCTGGGAACCTACCTACTCCCGCTATCTATCAACTTCCTCAGTGTGATTAAGAAGTCCCTGACATAGGAGAAATCCTTGCAAACCTTGAGTGTTCGAGTTAGTGTGATTCACAAAAGGCAGTTTCCGAACACGTCCGAGTGATTGGGTGACTGAGCGTGAAATTTTGCCCATTCTTTTCCATATTTTTGTATTTTCTGTGTGATTGACAGGTCGCTGGCATAGGAGAAATCCTGTGTGAAATAAACGGGTGGATGGCATAGGAGAAATCCTTTCAAACCCTGTGTGTGTTTGTGTGAATACGATTCACGAGAGTCACTGCTATTCCTTAACACACCCTAGTGAGCGATTGCCTGTGAGTCTATTTCCTTTTATTTATTTTTGCATTGTTTGTGTGTGATTGAGGTACACGAGGGTCACTGTTCCCCAAACACACCCGAGTGATCGAGTGAGTGATTTCCAATTTTCCTCTTGCCTTGTTATCTGTTTTTTATCTACCCCCTTAAACAAACCCAGGGCCAATCAAGTTTATAGCATTGGTTATATCGATTTTCTGTTTCATTTCCAGCTTTTTTCTTACACGCCGGATTTTTCAACGCCTTTAATATTATTTCTCTAAAACTACGGCCGTTTAGGTTACAAATCTGTACAAAGGCAAAGTATACTTCATGTGGAATATTTAACAAACTGCTACCAAACGGGCATTTTTTAACAACGAGACTAGTTTTATTTGGCTTAGTTTTATTTTCTTTCATTTCAAGGTGTAGTAATTTTCATCCTTTTTTTCATTTTTCCTAATTTTCTCATGGTATTTTTCCCTGCAGGCATAGTAAATATGGCGCCCGAAAACTCTTGCGTACTCACCCATTCTCTGTGTATAAATGTACGCATATTTTCATATTTTCCTCATAGCCATCAAATGCCTTCTAATTGTGCATATAAATAAAGTTCAGTAACGATATTTCCTCCCTCATTTCTTATAAATGTATTTTACATTTAGTTTCATTCAACTGATGCAATTACTACCGTCTGCTCTCCATATAGCGACTATTGTGAGGTTGACTACAATTTATTTAAAGGAATTATTTCATAATGTGTAGACGTAGTAGTTCGGTTGGTAGAACTACTGACCGGAGGGTCCGGGTGTGAATCCCGGGCACGTACCTGGGTATCCTCAGCTTCAACCAATCTGTGTAAATATTTCGGGAACCAGATGTTGCTGGAAAACCATAGACGGCATAAGGAAAGGAACTAGTCTCCCATATTACCCCGATGCGTGATTTTCATAACCCGTATCATATATTTGGGTGAGGACCGGCCTTCGAGGGGATAACTGTCGTTGATTTGTTGGTCATGGAAATATGTTTCGATGTACATGGAACGCCAGAGTTGTTGGGTCGAATTGCTGTAACTATTTCCATTCGATGAATCTGAGACCAAGTACGGCGTCCTCTTTTCCTCAACTATATGTAACTCGATCCCCACTTTCCTCTCTATTTTTCCTTTGCATTAGTCTTGCCATAATCTTTAATTCATGTAACGCCAATTACTTGAAATTTTTCTGAGTTGTTTAATAGGAAAATATTTGATCGGTTTCATACACACAGTACTCTGTCTAATAACTCGAGAACTAAGGTGAAGAGGGGTATATCTATGTTTCCGAAACATGCAGTTATGAATCTTTTAAGAGGTATTTTCAAATAGGATACCGTGGGTAAATATGATTCTGGACTCTCTCTCCCGTGTCTTTCCGAGGCAAACAAGTCATCTTGTTTAATTAATTTACTTGATTAGGCGACTGTGGCTATGATTTCCTTAGGCACTTACTCATTAAGTTGTTTCCGTGTTCTCGCAATATTTTAATTGGATTTTGTCTTCCGGATAGCTGGTCACTATCCTTAATTTTAATGTTCGTAATTTGACCACAAAACTTGCGTGTTTCTAATTTTTTTATTATTTTTTAAATTCTACTCTTTTAAATTCTCCCTTTCGGAGGATTTTTTTCTCATAAATCTTTTACTGTTTACCCCGAATCAGTGGAGCCGCCCTGCCGCTCCGAGCGAATTCTCGTAACTGCCTTTTAAACCTCCTCTCCTCCTCTTCCGTCCCCCCCCCCCAAAAATGCTCCCCCACCCCAACCCCTCCCGCTAATGAACGCGGCTCGTTGGATCCAGCATACCCCGCTCCGGCAGGCGCCATGCCTCGTGCCCTCTGCTTCAAGTTTTCACAGGTCCTCCTCCACTCAACATGCATCTCTTGCCACGGCCCTCCCCACCGCGCGGATCTTTCTCTCGCGACCCGTGATGTTCTTAAAGGGGCCGCATCACTCCCTCCTCCAGCCCTCCCCTCCACTATCCCCTCTCCCACCCACTCGAAGCACTTATGTTGACGAGTTACACGTTTATTGGAGTCGTTACCATAAATAAATCTTTGATAACACAGATTTCCACATTCCACAAGCTCGCGGAATGTGCTTAATTTTTTCATTCTGTGTTTTGATCCATTTTATCTAATGTATTACTCGTTCCTCATACTGAGAACATCTTTCGGAACTCAGTACTTATTTACATTGGTGTGACAACCCAAGTTTTAAAAAAATATTCGGAATATTTTAGTTTAGCCATATCTTAGTAGGCACGTGAATTTCTGTTATAATCTAAAGACTTGGGCTAATGCGTTGCATTCAACACGATTGCAGTGTCGAGTTTATCAAGCTATGCAGATAGAAGTGTGATATTTACTCGTGACAGTGGCACATAATCATTGCAAAATTATGAGCACATAATAAATTATTTCTTATTTTAGGTACTGTAAAAGATATATTAAAGACCCAGATTAAGAATTGGTGTAAACGCTTTCTTCATAGCATGCTCAGCATAAATATATACACCAACATTATGGAAAATGTTCTCTGACGTTACGGCAAAGAGTTTAGGCGATAGTAACTGTTAAGTTCCGGTAATTTTTTAAACTAACTTGAGTGTAATTTCTCAAAAGAAGATCCTCAAATTGTTTTTTTGAATGCTTATGCATTCTAAGTCTTTACAATGCATACAACACATTTGAAAAATCGAATCCTTATTCAAGCATACACTGTACAGCATCCTTTTGTCTCCTGTTTTTGCGTTTCGTATATCTGTCAAGCAAAGTATTGAATTACTTTAATGACTGCGTTTCCCGCCAGAAAAGTTCAGAAATAATCTTGAATTGAGATTTGAAAATCTCAGAGAAATCAGAGAAGTACTTAAATCAAGAAGTGTGGGAAACGTGGTTGAGCGCCACCATTAGCGCTCTCTCCTCTGTGAACCTGTCAAACGTCGATGTCACGCTCCAATTCCTTTCTATAGGTTCACAGGTCTTGAGGAAGAATTTCAGCTGAATATCCCGGCATGACACTCATTAATCGTGGTCGGCACAAATCCAAGCCATTCACATGAGGGCTCTTTTGCGAGCAGGTGCGCAAATCGATGCCTGGTGTTGATCAGTCGAAAATGTTTACATTTCCTTTGGCTATGCGCGATACTTGCACCACATCATTATTATAATCTGCGTCGATTTCCTGGAAAATGTACTTCCACTTATTACGTCTGCATGATTGTGAAATTTATACTGGTGCCTGCGTTGCGTGCATCCACGCACTCTATACTGATTCAAGTGTTATCAACTGTAACGAATCAGATAAAAAAATATGATGGAGCGACAGGAAAACTAATATTTTTCGAGTGTTATAGGTAATGTTTCATTCCAACATTTTATCCATATCATGCTGCAATTTCATATTTGAAACACGATATATATGGAGACAAAACATCCAAGATAATTTCAGCAGTCAGTGGAGCCATTAACTTAAATGTTCAGCTGGTTGAATTATACGGAATGTGTGTACCCGTATCATAACCTGACCCGTCAATATTCATTGCACAGGTAATTTCAAAGAAATGCATCAGTATGAAATGTCACAAAGTTTTTCAAACTTTTAGTGAAAAGAAATACAACAGAGATTAGCGTACACAAAACCTGTTATTAAAATACGCGTTCCTTAACAATGGGGAAAAGTTTTCGATTTCAACGGTGGCGATAAAGTGCCGACGGTGAAGTAGTCGGTCCATGCTTAACCTTCCCGTTTACGTTGGACAAACGGAATTTCACTCGCGAGATTAACGTAATTTCCTTAATGTCGAGCTCGTTATGCCCTTGTGGACCCCTGACGAGCGGCCTCCCGCCCCTGCCCTCATTCCACTCCTATGGAGTCACTCGGAGACCTCACTTACTGGGGGAGAATCGCGGCCCGTTCATCGGGGGATAAAGGGAGGTCCCGTAATCGACAGCATCTTAGGCAACCCCCTCCCCACATAACAACGGCACCACAAGGTGGGGGGAGAAGGTGAAGGGTTTCCGACGGCTTGAGAGAGGGGCGGGGGTCGGTGCGCGGTAAATTGAGCGTGTGGTGCTGGGGCGAGAGGGGCGAAAGAAAAGCGGTCTCTTCTCCGCCATAAAGGATTGGCTCGGGTTGAAGGGGACTGCGCCGAGAGGGAAAACGAACCCTTGACCTTGTCTCTAATGGGTGACTCTCTCGAGGTGTTGGTTGTGACGGTGGGGAAGGGGGGGTGTTGAGGTTTCCAACGGAGGTAGGGGGTACGACGTGAAACAAAGTGGCGGAAACATTGGGACGTAAAGCCATCAGAGAATTAAAGATTTAAGGCTCAGTATTTGGAAATTAAACATGGTGGGTAGTATGTTTACCTAATTGGTGATTTTTTGCACGCATTTAATTTTCTTGGCCGTATTTTGGGTGACACGTCCACATAATCGATTCGACGGTGGGATTCGTGTATTTTAATTGAAGTGGAACCACATTCATGGCCTCCGCGATAAGGGTAAGTTGCCTGAGAAAACAACGGGGAGGATGCTGCAGGATTAGGAGTAGCCCAGGGGCTCAGAGACGGCCTAACCTGATTGTGTCTGCTTATTGTTCATCGCTACGGGCGAAGGCGTCATTTCCATGTTATTCGGAATACTCGAGGCTCTAAGGAGATATAAATACTTTTCTCATTAGCTTATGTTTCCAATTATAAATCAGATATCATTACTTGTTCATTGCGCAGCATATATCACCATTGCTAAGGAGTTTTAAAGTTGGTTGGGAAGAAAGTAAATATCACTCGCAAAAATCAGTTATCGAAGTAAAGTTAATTTATTCCGGACGTTAGTCCTAATACACGTATCCAAATGAGTTCGGCATCTATTACTGCATTTTTAGTTTCAAAACGAATGCATTCTGGTGATTATTATCTCGAAGAGGACCATTTCGTATTTCTTACAAAATTACATAACTTGAGAAATTCAGTGACAAATGCCAAAATTATTTGAGTTGAGGCTCAGTCATTTCCTTCATAATGAGAAATTTGATGGTATTAGGATTTGAAACACTTTATGCTCTGTCTAAAATTCAGTACTAATGCAGATTTCATTTAAATTATATTTTAAGCGCAGGATCTATCTGCACTTATACTGTAAACTAACGACAGTGCTACCAACACATAATTTGAAAACAAATAGGATCACTTATCTGATAACTTCGTTTTTTACGCAACACTTCAACTGAATATAATTCGTTGTCTCGGGCGTGACTTCATGGAATCGACTTAACATAATGAAAAGAGATACTTTATAATTCCACATAGATTTATTAGACGGACGACCTAGGTTTCGACGTGGCACGTCATCATCATCACCTGATGATGACGTGCCACGTCGAAACCTAGGTCGTCCGTCTAATAAATCTATGTGGAATTATAAAGTTTCTCTTTTCATTATACTTCAACTGAATGTTCATCCTTGTCCATAAGAGCACATTTTAAACATAGCTATTAATGATTTTATTTTTAAATTTTCTGCTCTTTGCCCGAAAAAGTCACGGTATAAGACGTTTGGAAGGCGCAGGTACTAAATGTCCTACTATCGGACAAAAGCTCTACACAGAGATGCTCTGGGAAAATTTTCAAGAATTTATTTCTGGAGGAAATATTCGACTTGAAGGCAGAATCAGATTAAGCACTCTACTTTTCCCAAGCCTGAGGGTTTAGTCTAGTTGATTGTGCTTCGTACGTCTTAGCGTCTTAGTGCCTTTAAGCTTGCCGCCTACTTATACGTAATTCATATGGAGGTTTGAGGAGGCCACTGAAAGTCTTGGTTAAGATTGATGCTTTAAGGAGCCTGCCATTTTCCAACGCTTCATTTAGTTCACTTCTTCTGGTTGAGAAAAAGTTGTGCGGATTTCTTTTTTGGGGAGAATTGGCGGACCAGATGGTATTTTAAATGGAAGGAATCATTTTCATTCTTGGATCTACGGTTCAAATATCCGACAATGAGAGTGAAAATTTAACGCAATTTTAGAAATTATGAGTGTGGAAATATTTCGTTTGGCTTGAAATAACGATGTGTGGTTATCGTCATTTAAAAAAATTGCTGGTACGGCATTGTAATAATTTGCTATTGAAGCAAGAAAATGTCCGTTATTTTGTAGCAGTAGTTGCAAAATTATACGTATTTGAGATCCATGACAGAGCAGGTAGTGTATTCATTCCATCACAGAATTTAATTTATGAGGTAAATGAATATTTTTTTGTAAGTTGTTATGTGATAACTGACTGACTGGCATTTAATTGTTAAGAATAAATATTTTTATGAATATTTAGGTTCAATCACTTTGACAGAGTGAATTATTTATCATTAGATATCATGCAAAATACCAGAATAAGTTTTTAATCCATGCACGGGTCGCTAAATAGCATGAAGATCATAGTCGTCACGGTGAAGCCTGGATGTGTTCCGATCGTATTCCCCAGCATTTGCCTGGGCATTTGCAAAGACGCGGAGCATGTTGAACTCCGATTGAAGAAGCAAACCACCTTCTTGTCTTTGGTCTGTCTGCGGCTCCCCACTAAGTTCTGGCCCCCGGAAACCGAGAGCCTTGCTCTAGCTGACTGGGCTCGGGTCATTCTCCATTGTTAAACCTGGATACTCCAGCGAAACTCTGTGCGGAGTGAGCTACGGACATTATAAAGCTATGTACCATAATATGTAAAGTCGAAGTTCTTCTGCTTTGAATTATATTTGATGAGTTGCATCCGTGTATACCGATAACTTTATCTGTTGGGGATACATGAAAGTCCTAGGTAATAGGAACATGGATGTAAAAGGGTTTCGTTTTGTCACAAAAACTTTTACTTCTCGTATAAAAAGACCAAATGCCCAAGTCCGTGAAGCTTCGACGCTGAAGCACGGACAAAATGTGGAGAGGACCTGAGTTGATGACATGGCCAAGTGCAATAGTTGTACAATTAGTTTATACCTGTAAATCATTGATGTAATATTCTTCGGTTAGCGTCGGATTAATAAGAGCGCCTAATTGGGGATTCCACGAAGTGGGCGAGGAATTATTGAGCGCATAAACAAACGGGTTGATGCGCATGAATGATTTATTTTCTTTCGTACATTCACTGATAAATTTGTCATGAGGATAAATTAATACCAATACTGATTCTCCGTTCAGCACGCATTCTCATTGTATAATGACGGTGGAAATGAGATAATTAACGTACAATATAGAATTCTAATAGCAGTAAATAAATGAGTATTGCCTATAAATTTGGATATTAATAAAAGTACCAGACAAGCGATTAATATTGCTTTATTAAAAAGCGCTGCGCTAATGTGTACACGTACCTAACCAGAATGATGTTCCTTTGTGGTCTCCTTAACAATATGCGATTTTATTGCGTTTCATGTTGACAAGAGCCTGCGTAATATGTACTACAATAGTTATCACTTTAATTCCATTGTGCTGATACTGTTAATTTTATTGCAATGACAATACGATTTACTCATTGTTAAAAACACTAACACACACGATGAATTTGATTGGACTTTAGTGAAGTCTATTTTATTTATTGCATTTCTCTCATTTTTTCGTGACATATATTATGATTATATGCTTTTTCTAATAAATAGTACTGTTTAAAGATCTGAGAATATCGACTTCTCTAGAAATCAAATCAATCATGTGAAAATTATGCTGCTATCAGCTTTCGTAGGCACAGGTTAAGATTTATGCTGTTGTAACATTAATCATGATTTCTTTTAATTATTAGTTATTTATTATTGTTAGTTAAATCAATCAATATTAAGTTTTCTATAATAATTGCTCTGTAACCCGTATGAGAAGCGGAGGTTATTCGCACAAAGAGGGCTCTTTTTCATGGAAGGAATTTGCTATAGTAATAGGTATTAACTTTCTTTAACATTAATTACTTATTAAATGTTTATTAAAGATTAAGTTTATAATATTCATATTTAACCATTTTTATTTTATTTCTATCGTCGTTCCTATTTCTGCCTGGAAAAATTTTTCCGTTGTACATGTAGTAAAGGTTAGTTAGTTACGCCACTGTAACCTCCCGACCTTCATTAAAGAATATTTCCAGTATTTTACGTCAACTAATTAAGAAGTTGAACCATTCACCCAAATAATGAAGCCAATCAGATTTGCTCCCCGGGACCTTCCTCAGCAATCGGAGATCATTTCCATCGTTTCAAAAACCACATTTCCACGCCGTCGCTCCGAGTTATCTCACGCGTATGGCAGCTGACTTAATTTTCTCCATCAGCGAGGATGAGAATTGAGGATTGGTGAAAGGAAAATGTAGAGAGTCGTTGCAAGACAAGAAACTCCCCGTCCTACTAGACGAAAGGGCACATTAGTTTCACGATTTTCGAATACCATATACGTGTACTCAACAGTTGCTCGCAGTGCCTCGGAAAGTATTTGTTTCTGGCGGGAAACGGAGGGGAATCTCATTTTAGTTCCCCTTTTTATTTGATTGCCGTAAGCAATTGGCGGTTGGTGCACTCCTTTTCGCAGGAGAGCACCTGGCCCTAATCCTCCCACCACGCATAGCGCAGCTGCACCAGCTGGGTCGCATTCGAATCGTGCTCCTACATATGGCTCTCTCCACTGGCCGGTCGGCGCCGGGAGAAATGTGGGATGCCCAAATTTATTCGCCTTTCCCAAATATTTCCCAGAGTTTTTCTCTTTTAATTTCCCTCGTGTGGACGCCACATCTGAGCCTTTTCGACTTGAATTCCACAGAAATAGTCGCGGGCGAGTCGCGCGTGTGATTTCGGCATTTGAAAGGCGACTCGAGGAAGGAAGCAGCGCGTGGATGTTGAGCGGGATTGAGTGAGAGGGAGTCGGAGATGGATGGAAAGGGGTGTGGCGAGCGGTGAGCGAGGGGGGGGCGGGGAGAGGAAGGGGGGGTCAATACCTTACAGCGCTCCAGGGGAGGCTCTGAAAATCAATACAATGTCCTCCCCACCCCCTCGGTGTGTGCCCTCCGCTATTGCAAAGCTCCACGAGCCACCACTGCCTTCCTCTTGCACCACCACCCCCCCTTCCCCACCGCCTCTCCCTTCCCCTCCCCCCGCCTCTGGAGCGAGTACGCGATGTGCGCCTCCGCCCCTCTCCGCCCGGGGGCCTGCATCCCTCCCTCTCTCCCCTCCCCCCTACCTGCCCAGCTTCCAAAACTCCATCAGCAGCAGCGCGGTCAACGCCCTCGCTCTAGGGAAGAAGGTCCGTGGAGATGGCGGGAGGGGAAACTCGGGTGCCGAGGGATCGCCGAAACGGGCGTGCCGCCGTCTGTGGCGAGGGAGGACGCCCTGCAAAGGCACGGCGAGGCGGCGGCGGGGGCCACGCCCCCCTGCTTGAGATGTGAACCCTGGGGTTTCCCACCCTCTCGTAGCAATCGAGTTCGTTTCTCTCGCCGAAGCAATATGGATGTCCGCCCGGTGAGACACCGGGCCCGGGAAGGACACTCGATTTTGGCGTTCACACGTATAATCTGGCCAAAGTTATGACGTGGCCGACAGAGAATTCAGAGGCACCGATCCTTGAAGCTGAAGAAGTCGTCCTTTTGTTCCAGAATGAGTCTCCATTAGTTTTTTATAGTAAATATAATCTTCATTTGATTGAGTTAGTGGTTGCACAAGTTATAATTAGTCTTGAATAACCCGTAAAGTATTTTATCTTTCTATAGCTGTCTTCTGATTACTAGTTTTCGTCCAGGTGTTATTTACTCCTCTTAAATGATTATAACGCACTAGTAATTTTAGTCTTTCTCAGGGATCTACTATGGAGCACGCATCAGAATCGCGGTTCACGCCTTTGGTTACGAAAGTGTGCAAGTCTGCTGCTCGTCTACCTTCTCCGACAGATGCTCTCGTAGCGCCTTCAAGCAGGCCGTGTTTAGTAATTCATTGAATCAGCTTTGTGTGCTGACGACGTACGATGATTATCGTTTACAATTTTTAAAATAGATAAATTTTTCTCTGCATCTTTGTTTCTTCTTGTACTATTACCGCTCCCTCTCCGCGCACCCCTATAGCCCCTCGGAATATCCCGGTGTGCTCGACCTTCTCTTTTGATTGCCCCGCCATGACTTACTCGCCTCGCCCCTCCCGGTCCAAAGGGGAAATTCTTTTCTTATCTCTCCCACCAAAAGCATGGAGTCGAAGGGCGGAATTCGATTTCTGAGAGGGGAATCAGGGACACTATAAGACTAGGATAAATCACCCATTCACTCCCGCGTAATAAAATCCTCTACGTGCGTGTTTCACAGCCTCGAAATTCTGTAGCAGCCACGAAATAAGAAGAGCAGGGCTGACATAGAGTGCGTACAAGGAGATGCAGAGTGGAGCAGTTGATTATTATCAGTACAGAGCACCACTAAAAATTTTGATCTGCTCTAAACTCTCGTTCCTCGATTCAAAATAGGGTATACATATATGTATATTTCATGTTTCATGTATGCATATTTCCTTTTTTCCTTTTTATGTATATAACTTCTTTTCAGCGAAATATTTACCCTCAATAACTCCAACAAATGCCCATCTACACCTAACCCGAAAGTGTACTTGTCCAAGAAAAAACTCGGCTGACTTATAAATACGTAAAACGCACCCATTCGTATCAAAAGCCACTTTTCTGTGCTGCCTGCCAATCACCTTGAAAATTCTGGTGACCAAAAGGGCTTTGCTTTAGCTGAGCAGTTTTGTCGTGTCATGTGAAACTGAAGCCAGGACCCTTCAGGTGGTTTCAGAGCATCCAAGTGACGGGAACATGGGTCATTCAGGTTTCAAGCTTTCAAAAATTAAGCTGGGTGGAACAATCAGCTGGACCTCAGTAAATATGTGACTTACCAAGCCGTGTGCAGCATTAAGTGATTAAGTTATCGCACTTCATCAAAAGTCGCTCATTTTATTCGTATATTTTCCTCTTTGAATTAAAGTGCAAAATAACACAAAATGAGAAAAAGCACGTTGTTTTGGAAGAGCGAATTCAGCAAACTCTCCCGTAAGGAATGAACGAGTAAAATGGCGAGTTAGCGTTACCCATTTAAAAAAGTGTAATAATTATAAAAATAATGGAAACCAATTCTTTCTGCATACTAGAATTACCAGTCAGATAATGTAAGCATAGTGCTAGTGGACTTATGAGATTTGAAATAAATCAAGTGCATCTCAGTGGTCCATGATACCCCAGGTTTACGCCTCGTACCTTGATTATGTGTTTGACATCATTACATTTTCGTACGCTGGGTTGTCATATAATTCCACATTAGTCTAATTTTCAAGGAATGGTAAATAACTTGCCGATTTCATCGTAAAATATGTATTTTGTGAATTTTCAAGTTTTGTAAAATTTTCATCCTAAAATAAGATTTCGAACTTTATTGCGAAGACTATTTCAAGCGTAATATCTCAGATTTAATAAATTAATTACTTCACAGAAATAAAATTTGCCACTCTAGTGTTGCTTGTATTACAGTGGTTCATAAACTGGCTCTTTATTTGATCTTAACTGGATCAGAACGTTCGAAATCCGTGGGGTGATGTACACATGCTACATTTTAACGTCTTACCCAGAGCGACGGAAAAGCACCATTTATCCTAAAATGACACAACCCGCAAATCGCCGGTGTTTGACTTCGAATGGGCAAGATTTCTCGCCCAACGCGCAAACTGCCAAGCTACTATTGTTTGCCCACTTTCTACTTTTCGTTGTATTTTACATCCGTGTGCACTTTTCTTTGAGTGAATTGATTTAAATTGTTGTGCAACCACAGCACACGTATTAATCGTAGATGTATCATCCTTTATTACTGTTATAGAAGCCTTATGCCCCTGAGAAACTGGCATGACTCCACGTTACATGCCACAGTGTGTTAAACCCAGACAGATAACTGTTGTTTTCACGGTTATGCCAGTAGTAGTGAGGATCGTCATTATTATCCTGTCCGATGGTCTTCTCTCTTCATCCTCTCGCCTCCAACAAGAGATATTATTTAATGACTCCAATTGTGCGAAAGGGAAAGGATTTCTTATATCGATTGGTCTCATTTCATCGGTCTCGACTCATGTTCTCACTGTAGTCTCGCTTAACGATTTGAAACGGCGGTAACATATTTCCTTTTGTGTCATCTTTAAACTCGAACATTGTTTACTGATATAGTATAGTTTACTGATATGTAGTCTTGCATACGTATCTGCATGCTTTCATTGGATCCGAATACAGACTATCTAATCATAGTGAGACGTTTCTGATCGATTAGAACGATTTTTCACAATAATACACACTTATTCAAACTCTCAGTGATGGCCACTCATCTATGTGTATATATATATATATTTATTCATTCAAACAGAAATAGGTATAAGGAAAGGGGATAGGAAAACACATAAAAGGCGAACACAGGACATGTGGGGAAGGCGGTTTTTTAGAGGGACTCACTGGGTCTCGAATTTTCGGTGGTACAACCACCTTTTTCAAGAGGAGTTAGGAACAGAACTAACTGAGGAACTAACTAAGGAACAGAACTAACAGAGTTCTATTCCTAACTCCTCTTGAGAAAGGTGGTTGTACCACCAAAAATTCGAGACCCAGTGAGTCCCTCTTTTTGTGTTTGTTTCTGTGTTTGTGTCGACTAGTCCATTTACATTATTGTGCACGTCCGTGGGATTTTCAAAAAAGTGACAAAACCGTTATATATATATATGTATATATATATATATATATATATATTAATATATATATAAATATCTTTGAAATTGACGCTCTCTGGCGACGCACAAACACACGGATACAAAATATTCAACATACAGAAACATAAAGAAAGGACAATCACAGTATGTATTGACGTTTCGATGGCTTTCTTTATTTTTGTGTGTGTTGTATATTTTGTATCCGTGTGTTTGTGTGTTTATATATATATAATATATATATATATATAATAACATTTTCTGTACTTTCAGTAAGACTAAACATGGACTACATACACAAGATAAAAATCGCGAGTGAGGTTGCGTATTTTAGGTCATTTAGAAGGCATTCAAATTTTAGTCATTATAGTAGATAGTGATGATATAATTTCGCAAAACGGATTAGAATCCCGTATAATAAGTGCACCTTTAGTTTTAATATCTGAGAATAAACTATCACGATAATCCTACCATTTATTTTTTTCGGCAACCTATATAAGAGTCTAGAATTATTTATTGAAATGATTTATCCTATCTATCGACGAACGAAATTCAACAAACTTTAAAGTGTAAAGAATTATGAATTAATGAATGGTAAACTTCAATACTATAGTAGAAAAATATATCAAATACCATTAAAATTCGAAAACCTCAATAAACAATAAATTGGGGTAAATGATTACGCAAATGATAAGTAGTATTCTGAAGTACTATTGACCGCTGAGAATCATAGTTGTTGTTATCCACGTACATAACCCTGCATAAATCTGGTGCCCCCGCAATTCACCCATTAGGGTGTGAGGAAGGGCGTTGATTTCAGGCATGCAATATCAAAATATTTTTTTTTACTTTTTCATTTCTTTGAATAAATTCTTAACTTTTTGCTGGCTTTTCTACCCATGTCCCAGATGTGCCATCCAAGAAAGGTTGTCATTAAGGGTAACACCCAAGTATTTATCGAGTCTACACTTTCAATTTCAGTATTTCTTAAGCGGTAGGCGTTCGAGTTTAAAATAAACGATATCAGTATAGTATCTTTAGCAAATATATTCAACAAATAACCAAACAGGTTTGAAGATGCCTAACGTAATTACCGGTTTTAAAGTGTGCGTGACATTCACCGAGCAGAAAACGGTAAAATAGGGAAAAGATGCACTGAATTTTTACCAATACTCTGGTTATTCACGTAGTTTTGCGTGACTGACTCTTTATAAAGGCTTTGACTGCTTGGTAAAATGAAAAGCCAATTTCTGGAGTCTGGCTTTTTGAGTTCCATTTACTCTAAAACGTTTTACGAAACTTTTTTATAGACTTTTGCATTCTGTTCTCGTATTTCTTTCAACCGAACGTGTTTTTACTTGTTTAGAATCTTTAAGTTGCCACAACAAAGTTCGTACGAACTTTCGGCACCCAATTGTCGAGTCTTACTGACTTTCTTGGTTCCCGGGGCGGGTGGTGACCAAGAAGTTATGGTTTCTCCCCTTTGGATATTTTGTTGCTCTGTGTTCGGCTTTGTAAACTGAAACACTTCGTATCATTTGAGGAGTTGATTTTAAATCAAAGCACCGGAATTACTTTACGTTCAATCAGAGAAATATTGAGGGAATATTTTACTTTTAAGTAAACTAATTCTCATTTGTAGTGACTTAAGATTCTCCGTAATGTCTACTCTAGTTTTTGCCCTTCTATTTTAATGTTTAGCTTAGCATTTTTCTTTCTAGAAAATTGCATAACCTTTGGTTTATTAATATTTATTCTCATTCCATATCTATTGCACTGAATCTTCAATTCACTCAGCAATGCTTGCGACCCCTTGGCTGACTGACAAACTAAAGCTTGGTCATCAGTAAACCTAACTGATTTTACGAATTCCCCGCCGACTTTCACTCCCACCTCCAGTTCTTCCCATGCCTCTTTAATCATTTCCTTCAGATATACGTTGAACAGCACCAGTGATAATGGGCAACTTTGCCTTACACCTCTTCCTAACACTGCCTTCCAATCCATTCCTATTTTCTGCAATATACTCATTAGTTTTCCCAATTCACTCCATAAAACGCTTTTTCGAAATCTGCGAAGCAGGAAAATACGTCCTGATTGTATTCTATATTCCTCTCGATTAGTTATCTCATTACTGCTATGCCATCACGCGTACCTCTCCTCTTCAAGATTCCAAACTGATAATTCCTTAAGTATTCATTGCCCTGCTCTCCATCATCTTGTTTATGATCCACTTATGCGGCATGCAAAACGAAACTTATGTTCTGTAGTTTTTACATTATGTAGTCTTTACCTTTTTTCGGAATACGAACTAATACTGATCTGACAAAGCCTTACGGCTAAATTTTTCTCCAATAAATGCTATGAATCTGTCCATTAAAACTCTTCCTCTCACCTATGCTAAATTTTTTAACAATTCCAGGGGAATATTGTCAACCCCAAAGGCTTGATTTCAATTCCCTTAATGCCCTTTCTATTTCAACTTCAAGTATGCCTGGACCTAAGCTATATTTCTCTACGTCATAGTTTTTTTCCATGTCTAACCTTGCTGGCCTAATGACTTTGCCACAAGAGTCTTCTATATATATTGTTTTATTTACCAACATTTACTCAGCCATCTTTATAGGATATTTTCTTGTTCAAGTAATACTTTTTCTTCATCCCTCCATCGATTTTCCCTCCTTGCCTGCCCTTTTCTTATTTACAGTTTCTTTAGTTTCTTTGATGGCTTCCGATATTCCCTTTTTTTATACATTTACATTTTTTCTCAATAGTATTTAGCTCCATTTCCTCACTCATGATTTCCCCGACAGCCTGCAGATACTCCTTATGTATCTAATTTTTTAAAAGTTATTTAATAATGATTTTACACTAGAATATTTGACTAATACAGTTCAAGGTAAAGACTATTTTTCTTGCTTGCTGAAGTGATGGCTAAAATATGAATTCCATACCTGGATATGTTAAACGAAAATATGCTTACATGTCGATCACGTCTGTTATACGTATTCAATTCTTTTAACTTTATTTGTATGTAAATTGGCTGCATTTTGCTACGTAATCCCCTTACTTTTAGCTCTATATTGTAGCAGACAAAAAAGCGTTTCTATTTTTTTCACCAGCTTCGACTTTGAATATATTCCATTACAATTGAAGATGGCACATTTATTGAAATGAAAGCAGTAACAAAATAATTCGAAACAAAATTTAATAAACTACGGCCTAGGTTTTACCTGATAACATGCAACATATTTTAATGAAATTCGGGTGGAATATCATAGTTTCAAATCCTATGTAAATTCCATAGTTACGCCTGAGGCAACAAATAGCACATCGAGTTTATTAAAGTCAGCCTACCTCATAAATATAGTCAAGTTACAAAGGACCAAAACGTTAGTTATGTACCGTTGAATATTCATAGCTCTAAGGGTATGAGAATTTCGCTGAATAAAGGAGTTATGAGGGCGTTTTCATGGGGAGGGGTTTGAGCACCCGGTACTGGGTTGTAGCTGAGGGAGACTGCATTTGTCGCTTAGAGCCGTAAAGACGTCAATTCAACTGTCTTTCACCCCATCACTCCCATCGCTTTATCCTATTCACCATTTCCCTTCGCATCCCTACTCCCCATAGAGCTCCTCCCCCCTCCTTCGCCCCCCTCCTCTTCGCGTCTCCCTCGCCACTTCTCGAGCAATTTTCCCGCACCCGCCGCTTTATCCCTCCGTGCCCACGTCCCTTCCTGCCTTGCCTCCGATCCCTCCTCAGCGTCTCCCACAGGCACATCGACTCGCGGGCGCGCTCGCAGAATCCCATCGCAAGAAACCACGAACATCTCCCCTTTGACCGGCCTGCTTTTCCTCTCCCACTTCACTGTCCCTTCTTTTTATCTTGCTTCACAAAAATGTTTTTCCACCTCCTCCTTCATTAAAACACGACCTGTGGAGATCTTGCTTTCCCTCTCACTTTTGAGAGCGCTCCTTCTTTTCCCATTGCTTTAATATTGGCTATAGAAGTGTGTGTTTCTTTACATGAATATGCATATATATAGACGTGTGTTTGCATGTGCATAGAGTAATTTTTATTTCCTTTGGCGTAAAAATGCGTCATATCAGCTGTTCTCTTTTACTCTAAAGGTGGTATCTAACTTAATGGGTGAAAAATGGTCGTCGTACCGATTTTTGTGTACCCCTTTAGGAATCCAGGTGTGTTCTGTTACGAATTGAATGATTAATTGAAATTTAGAGGATCTGAATATGTAAATTGTTGAGCATCATTTTAGGATAGCAATCAAATTAAACAAATTACTTGCCAAGCATTAGCATTAAGGAAATTATTTCATCCAAGGTTTGAGAAAATTGACGGGCGATAATAGACACCCTGGCCTTACCCCTCTTCCTATTCCACCCATCCTGACTCTACGTCCTCCACTCTGAGTAGTTGGAGACAGAGGAACACGTACGTAAATGTTGCAGATAAATGGCGTTATCACCATTTACTTCAGTTTCAGTAGTACATTTATTAATTCTACTCACATTGCAACAATTTTAAGGTTTAAAAAAGCCTCGACAGGGATTCGAACCTAGATCTCTCGATGGCCGAATGGTGTAGCATTTAAAGCTATCGATGCATTCTCTTCGGACCCCCAAAAATGTTTCGTGGCTTAACACAATCCAATGACTACTACCCTATTTTTTATAACGAGCACCTTCTCGAAGTCTATGAAAAAATAAATCAATCTGATTGTGCTATGTTCTCTCTCTATTAGCGACCTCAATTTTACAATGCCACCTCTCACCTTCCTGAACCCAAACCGATAGTTTTCGATGTAATATTAGCCCTCATATTCATCCTCTTATTGATGATCCAGATTATTCACTTTCGCTGCGTACGGAATTAAACTTAAATGTTTTATAAGTATACTTATATAGAGTCCCCTCATATGGGTGACTTCGTTTTTTTTAGATGGAATTAAAACTGATCTGGCAAAATTCCTCCCTTATAAATGCTACCAATTAGCTCATGGAAACTCTTCCTTCCACCTTTTGTTAAACTCTTAAGTTACTCCGGGGGAATTTTATATATTCCCACGGCCCTACTTGCTTTCATTTCCGTTCAATGTCCTTTCTATCTCGCAATCAAGTTTGTTTTGAGCTAAGATACCCCCAGTCACATGATATTCTATTTATATGTGTTAAATTACTCACACATTATCCTAATTATATAAATTCTATTTATAGAAAATATCCCTTCCTCATTGTGTATTCCCTTCAAACAATTTTAATGCCTCCTGGGTTAATTAATAACTCTCCTACTATTTCTTTGATATTATGTACGGATTTTCTTTTCTTACTTCGTGATAATGCTATCCGCTTCTGTACTGCGCACCAATCACACCATTTCTTCGTAAAGTTCCTGTATCTCTTGTATTTTTTCCATTTCTCTTGAATCTCTCCTGGCTCAATTAATAATTTTCCTGAAATATTTTCGGAAGTGTGGGCGGATTTTCATTTTTAACTTCCCAACAATGCCTTCACTTTACCTTACAGGGAACCAATAAAAGCCCATCTATGTGAACTTTTCAATACGCACACCGTGTCTTCTACCACGCTTCCTTTACTTATTTTGTTTCCCCTCTCAGTTTATTTGTCATTTATCAATACTTTTCTATCCACCTAATTCTGTGTTCACGCTCGTCAATTTCTTATCTCGTTTAACTTAATAATCACCTCGTCTGTAATCCATCGTTTTCTCGTCCTTCTCCCATTTACTTTTCCTATTTTTTGTTTGTGACCTATGGTATCCCTTTTATGAAATGATTCTTTTTTACTTCTACCATTGTTCTGTAATAATACAAATTTTTTTCAGTCTATTTCATAAATTTCTCCACTTCCTCTTTGTACTCCTTTCTTTTCATCTCGGTTGATACTCCCGTACTCTATTTCCTTATCCGCCTTCAATGTTTCATTCTCCTGAATATGGCGTTTCTCTTCATTAACATTAAAGTATGATCTGAATTCGAGTCCGCTTTCGAGATACCATAATCATTTAACTGTCCCCTCATCTCCTCTTTTGAAGCTCTCCTTGCAAAATGCCTCTGGGAAATATTTCTGAAATTTAGTAGCAAGTAATGAAATTTGAATGGGTTCCAATTATCTATTCATCAGCCCCTACGAAGTCATCCAATACGAATATCGCGATGTTTTATTTGTTTTGGAGGATTTAAATTTACCCTTGATTCTTAAATTCTTCTTTGTGTAAAATAAATTTTAATTATTAAAATTAATATTTTGTCCTGAAAAAAATATATAAATTCCATAGACCAAAATATTAATTTTAATAATTCCAATTTATTTGATGATTATATAGGTATGCATATATACTGAACTTAAAAGCTACCACTTTGGTAAATTTTAATTTTGTAGCTATTTTACCCCGAAGCTAAAGGAAACTCCGCATATACGTATTCGTAAAAACATTCTCTTTTTCAATTACCGAGATAGTTTTATAATTAGATATATCTAAAAATATGCCTCGTCCTCTGAAACAGAATGCGAAAGAACCTTTTTCAATTAAGCTGGTTAACAAGGTTACCATATGCCTGCGTATCTCAAGAGATTTGACAATACAGAAAAATAATCACTTTCGCTGGGCAACGTAAATTCATTTTTATACTCTTCTAAGATATGCATTACTCTTCATTCGCTGCCTTCATTCCGACTTCCTTTCCATCTCCACCCATGCCGTAAATTCCTTTCTTTTTTTCACATTATCATATCTTTCATTAGGGACCTTATCCTTCGGTCTATTTTTATCATATCTTCCTTCTGGGAAAGGACGAATCAACTTTCCTCTTCAAATCCGGACCAGTCAACCTCGGGTGTAATCTTATCAAATGACCGCAGACTCCTATCCCTTTTCCAGTACCACGGGAAAAAACTCCTCCTCCCTTTCCTTCGCTGCCCCCTCTCCCTTTGCTGACCCTTGCCTCCGCTGACCCCTGAATCTTTTCAATCGCCTTCCATCTCTCTTGTTTTATTTACCGTAAAACATGCCTGGTTAAATAGCAATGTGTTTCAAAATCATATCAATGCAAGATTTTTTTATATTTATTGGTCGAAAAAAATTTAAGAGTTCATTTATAACCATTCTAATATCAGTTAGTATTTTGCTTGAATAGCCATACAGTGTTTCTGGACATGGACAAATAAAAGGGAACCGAGTGATTCACGGCAGTAACTGGTGTCAAGTCCAGTTCATTAGCAACCTATTTGCCGATTGCCATACATGAATGCATCCTGATTTTTATCTTCGACATTTACTCCGTCAGCGTTACGTACGTTCACCTATAAGTGTGCGTTGGAAACGATGTTATGTCATTTTTTTTACGTTTCCCTTCGACGGTCACACTCCAACCACCCGCTCGGCTTTGCGTGGCGTGCCCTGCTTAACGCGGTGAGAATTTAGCCGTGCGAGCCACCCTACTCCCATTTTTATCAATTAAAATTGGCAATTTTCCACAAAATAATCATATTAGTATATTAGTTATAGAAAATTAGTTTTATTATATTAGTTATTTTGTGGAAAATTGCCAATTTTAATAAATCATTATATTCCACCATATCACGCCTGAAACGTCTCTTTTTACCCTACTCCCAGTCGCGAGCCGACACTTCCCGCTCGAAACTCCTCCACTTCTTCCCTTTCCATTCCTCTAGCGTTACTCCCCGCGTGACCACTTGCGGTCATCCTTTCCC
Organism: Hetaerina titia; assembly: GCA_037158775.1. NCBI lineage: Eukaryota > Metazoa > Arthropoda > Insecta > Odonata > Calopterygidae > Hetaerina > Hetaerina titia. The sequence continues at coordinate 106,611,577 of CM073771.1, read as the reverse complement.
TCTGTCTACTCTGCCCTCACCACCTTCATCTCTCAACGCCAAGACGAAGATGGATGAAGTACGCCAATGAATCTTCCCCCGGGAATCATTCCCTTCAGAAGTAGGGTTGATGGGTGTGTGGTAATTAAATAGAAAGTGTAATGAATCATGTGGTGAGTGTTGTAAATGATGGTAGGCAATGTTTGAGGATGGTTGTAATTTAATTTTTGATTGATTGATTGAGTTTTACATTTTTTTTGTTCTACATCCTGTTGTTTGTTTATATATTTGTATAAGTTAATACTTTATATCATTTTATTTTTTAGATTCATTCAGATCATTGTTTTGAATAGGAATTTATTTTTTAAGTTTTTATTTTTCATAAACTTTTATTTAATTTTTTATTTTATTTTCATTTAATTTTTTTAAATTTATTTTTGTTTTTATTTTTTAGAAATTTTGTTTATTTTTATTTTTTTTAAACACCAAAACATTCCTCGCCTTTTCATGTCAGCCATTTAACGAGGCCCGGCCAACAAGATGCCAATCTGAGAGTACATCGACGCCATTCTTTTAAGCTCCAAGTACAAATAGTATTGGTATAGGATTGAAAGAATCACAATCCTTTCTACTTTGCATTCCATTTGTCAGATTATAAAAGGTGCCATGTCCCAATTCCAACTTGCTCATTCGGCGAACCAAGATCAGAATACTGATTGTCCACGGTACTTTCAATTAGTATTACATTGATTTTCACTCTAAGAAATTATCACATAATGTCTTTATATTATCTCGGGAGATGTGTTTCCAGTCTTCTGTTTACAGCTACTCGTTTAAAATAGCGCCCTAAAACTTAATTACTTCCTTTCATATTTTCCGTAGCTTTTATCTCTACTACTGTCACATTTTATTCCCATTATAAGTGATGAAAGATTCTGTGCTTTCCCGGCGTATCTTTTGAGTGAAATCCTCTCGGGTCTTCCATTGGGGTTAGTGTCTCCATAGCTGCCAATGATGGCACCAACCCGGTGGAAGAACCGAGAGGATTTCACTCCATTTGAATTGTTTTAGTTCCTGTACACATTTTCAAATTTTTAGTAAAATTCTTTTGAGGGTCGATCCATCGTATGATACAGTTTTCATTCCATACGCAACTGAAACGTATTTCCCCTTCCTGGGAAAATTCTTTTGCTTTGACCCGAAATCGGATGGAAAAGGAGACGACATGGCAATCATTCTTTTCCGGTTTCAGGAACTTAATTCGTCTGGTCCGCATTTGTTTTCATACCCATCGAGGGACTTACTGAGCAACGAACTAAAGATGAGTGAACGGAAGTGTAAATTCTCCACAAATGATAAACATGAGAATACAAAAATGCCTCTTTGCTTCAAAATATAATCCTTAACGTCGCGTCGGAATTAAAACACATCCATCCGTACTCCTCCCTCGTTTGTTCTCTCGACCCTCAACCCCCTCTCACCTACTCCCCCCTTCCTTCTGCGCCCGGGGCACATCCGACTCTTATTCAATTATGACCCCCCCCCCCTCGCCTCGGCTCGCCCCCTTGATTCCTCCGCGTCGCCCTGCCCCTCCCTACCCCGCAACCCCGCCCGCCTCCTCCAAGGGCGCCCCGCCGGCCCTCTCGGAGTTCTCGCAAAAGTGGGCCGGGCCGCCGGGCAGCGAGCAAACAGGCAGTGCGCCCGGCGTTGCCATGGAAACGAACGCAGCAGAACTGATCTCCTCGAGAGAGAGAGACACGCACTTCGTACGCACGCACCCAGCGGTCGTGGAGAGGCAGTCAGTGCCCCAGGGCGTAGGACGCTTTGCAGTGAGGTCTGGGAGTGGATTGGTGTTCCCTGAAGGGTCGACCCTCGCACCCCGTGGTACGCTAAGCGTCTTTGAGTGGTCCAAACAGGTAAAAATCAGATGGGGCAAGCTCTGGGCTCTCCGCGGGATGAAGTTAGAATTCCCAACCCAATTCTTGAAGCTTATCACGGGTCATCTGGACCGTTTGAGGGCAAGCGTTGTCGTGCTGAAAAATGACCCCAGAAGTCCACGGTATTTGCTCCTGATAGTTGGTTAAAGTTTGTGTTCCAACATCTCAGAGTAGTACTGCCTACCGAGAGTTCTCCGATCTTCAAGGAAATCGCAGTAGACTGGACCCGATGAGTCCAAAAATAGTCAGCATCACTTTACCTTGAGGATTGAACCATGAATTTTTGCGAACAGGAGTCCTGGCAACGAAGTTTGATTGAAGGAGAGGTTTTTTAAATAATGACTTGCGACGAGGTTTAGATCAATCATTACGATCCTGAGATCAGAAAATAGAGTATTAAGTGAAACCCACCAACAACCAACGTTAAGTTTTGATTAATAGAAAGTCTCGATTTTTATGAGCAACAGTATGCTGTCTGGGAACCCATCTCGGACACGTTTCTCTTTTCTTTAAATGGTTATGAATGATGATGTGAGCAGTTAATCCACGCGGCTTATACAATTTTTTCCGTATTGTATCAACATTCTAAAAAGCATTGAACCTAGTTTTACACCTTCTGGGACTAAAAATCTAACGATGGACTGCTCCTCTTCTAAGGTGCAATCTTCTACCAGACTTGTCACGGTGAACTGACTATTCTGGGGTTATGTTCGCATAATATAATCAAACAGCTTATCAGGACTCATCCCAAAGTTGCCAAATAACAACCCCTGAAAAAAGTGTACAGATTTATTGAATAATTTTAAAATGAGAGCATTTTGATAATATTAAAAAACAAACAACTTTGCTTTTCCGCTTATTTTTTTTATTATCACAACCTAGGTTTCGTTATAGTATAGCATCATCAGAGCATTTGTCTCGTTAATTATTGAATGGCCCTCGTACTAAGTTTTTATAAGAGTCAGCATTCACTCCCGGGAAGCTGTGCGAATTAATTCCGCTATTTATAAGAATGTGGCTATCTATAGTATAATATAGCTTATATCTTTCTGAGCTGAGCGTTGGTATACGACATGGCATTTGCCATGTCGTATACCAACGCCTTTTGTGGAGTCTAAAGCAAGTTTTGGCGAGGATTGACCCCTGTTTCTGGTAGAACTCAATTGCTTCCTCTCCACGGTCATTCCTTATACCTAAACCGTAATCATCAAACTCATCATCACCTCTTCCTTCACCTACCGACACATTCCCTTCCTCCGTTATCACCAAATGTTTCCCTGTAGGAACACACGCGTTTATATCCTCCAACTGATCGTATACCCTATCGACTTCTTCCTCCCTATGATTGCTTTGTGGCATGTACATACAAGTTTGCATAAAAATTATTGGAAAAAATGTTTTCCTGACGTGACTGTACGTCGCAGCCCGCTCACTCGTGCAGGCTCGGCGGTAGGGGGGAGGGGGGAGGCGTCTAATCTTCGACACGCACCAATCGCCGGCGTGCGTTTGTTTAGGCTAGATCGTGTTTGGACCCCTGCGGAATGACTCCATGTAAGCGCGAAATGTAGCGATTGATTGAACAGCGGTACACCATCAAATTTTGTGTTGGACCGGAGAGATCGGGTACAGAGACAAAGGGCATAATTCGTCAAGTGCTCAAGGATGAAAGCATGTCACAAACTGCAGTTTTTATGCGGTTCAATTCTTCAAAAATGGCCGAAAGAGTGTGGACGAACCCCATGCGGGTAGGCCGTCGACATGAATAACCAACGACAACATGCAACGTGTGCGTGAAGTGCTGAACTCAGACCGTCGGTTAAGGGTGCACATGATCGCAGATCATATTAGCATTGATAAGATCACAGAAAACACACGATTATCACTGAAAATCACATATATTGCATGTACCTTAAGTTTGTAGTAACGAAATAGTTAGTATAACGAGTTAGTAACGAAATATTTCAAAGAATATCGTACAAACAGTGTGCATATATTTATTTATTAGGTAATCTACCGGTTAAGGTAGGTTTTTGGATGGACACAACTATCAAATAAACATTTTGTGACTCCCCACCTAGCAAACTAATCTACATCAGGTCCCTCTTCATCTCTGCGTACTTCTTTCCTCCCTTCATCCCGTCCAACATCCCTATCCTGTTCCTACCCTTACCTCGCTTGCCCAACATTCTCCCCTCTATTACCCTCTTCAACATTCCACTACCGCTCAATACGCCTTTCATCCATTTTTCTTGCCTCCATAGGATTTCTCTCAACAAACCCCTCTCCTCCCCCACCATTTCTAGTACTTCCTCATTTGTTTTCCTTTCGGTCCATTTCACCTTCTCCATTCTTCTCCACACCCACATTTCAAAAGCCTCCAATCTACGTCTATCCTCCTGCTTCAGCGACCACGTTTCCGCGCCGCACATAGCTACGCTCCATATCAGAGTTTTTACGAGTCTTGTCTTAACATCCCTACTCAACGTCCCCGTCATCAACTCCCTCCTCCTTGAGAAAGCCTCCTTGCCTAGCGCAATTCTTGTCCTTACATCCCTACCACTTTGACCGTGTTGGTCCAAAACACTTCCGAGATATGTAAACTGCTCTACCTGCTCTATTCTTTCCCCGCCTATTTTAATATTTAGCTTAGCCTTTTTCTTTCTGGAAAATCGCATAACCTTTGTTTTATTAATATTGATTCTCATCCCATTGTGCATATATATATATATATATATATATATATATATATATATATATATATATATATACGATATTCTTTTAAATATTTCGTTACTAACTCTCATGGATATATATTCTGCACGATTGCATTCCCTCATTGGGTTAAATACATGAATTTAAAAAGTTAAAATAGTAACAAAACATTTCATACAAAAATTAAATAGCGTCAATACAGGGTATGGTTATGAGAAATTGACATAATCAATCGTAATCTCGTATGTAATTATTACGAGATTAAACGACGAACTCAAGGGAAAAAGTGGGAATTTCCCCGCGGTTCATGTGTCTTCATACTCATAGTTATCGAGAAAATGAGGTAGGAGATCCAGAGCGGAGTGCAAATGGAATGATTAGCCGGAGCAGGGATGAAGAGGACGGAGTGAAAGGATCGGGGATCGAGGGGAGGGAGACGTCATGGGCATATGAGAGAGGCAACGCCAAGCTCCCCTGGCGGTCTCCACGGGGTTGGGGAGTGGGCTCTTTCAAATACAAGTCCGGCCTTGAACAGTGCTGCCGGTTGCACGCGGCATCCCTTACACACACAGACTGCAAAGGTTTCCCAACCATCTTCCCTCCTTTTGCCCTTGCACCGTTCATCGAGTTAAGAGCAAAAAATGTCCTTTTCAGTCGAGAGAGAGAGAGAGAGATGGGAGAGTCCCGAGGGAGTGCGCGTGTGGGTGCGACGGGTGTCGGGATTCCCTTTCCCGCAGTCGGGATCATTTCTTCCCGTCCAGAAATAAAAACAGAGAGGTACGGCACGAGAGAGCGTGACAGCACCGCTCTCGCCTCCACGCCGTGGGAATCAGCTCGACGAGGAAGGAAGCGAAGAGGGGCGCTCGATTCCAAGCCGGCGGCCTCCCGCTCCCTCCGCCTCTCGCACCCTCTCTTCTGCGCCTGGATTTCCCTATTTTCCGCTCATTTTCCCTTTTAAATTCCGAGTCCGCTCTCAATTTTCCTTTCTCTTGCCCCTTTGTTGTTCACCCTTCCTCTCAAATTCCTCCTCCCCGCCCCCCCTCGCCAAACACCTTTGTGTTATTCTCTCCCTTATCCCTCGCATCTCGTTCGATGATTCATTATTCCCTTTCTCTTCGACACGAAGATACTAAAACCCCTATCTAATCTTATCATTTCCTTCGTTTCATGTGTACCAGGATCTTATTCTACTTGGCGCACTTACTTTATTGTGGTGTATGAAAACTTTTCATCTGCGCGTTATTTTCCCTCCTGGGGGCCTGTGATTTTTAATATTCAGGTTTGCAGTTTATATATTCGCTAGAGCGCGAGGGGCACCTACTCCCCGAGGATCCTTAGGCCCTCTCGTGTTCTCATTCCATCCCTTATCTCATTCCGAATGCCTCAAATGCACGGCCGCCTCGTTCCTTCTCCTCCGTCATCCATTTCACTCTGCTTCCCGTTCACCTCCACTGCCCGTCTCCCTCACTCGGAATCCAGCATCTTTCGCCGTCTTCGTACGTTTAATTCCCATTCCGCCCATACATCACCCATTCCAATCACCGCGAGCACCCTCGCCCGTCGCCCGCCTTTCCTTCCTCTCCCCTCTCTTTCGCGTCATTTACATTGGCCCTCGTTCGGGGACACGCTCTTTCTTAAGCCTTAAGTAAGTGTTAACACCAGTCCAGGCGTGACTTCTCAAGAACTTTATATTTTCATGTAATCGAAAATGAAACATGTAAATTGTTTTTTTTCTCATGCCACCTGGAAAAAATATATCCTAAAATATATTATAAAATATATTTTATAAAATTATCCATTCGCAGGCTATTCGTTAGTGAGAAGAAATTTTGTATGCCTTGGAAAATATAAGTTACCCAAAATTATCTTTATTTTTAGCTTCACCCTATATTATTTTATTCTATTCTCCTGCCGTGTTTCTTACTTCAATGCGTGCCTAAATTTGTTCACTCTTTTCTGGCATTTAGCTCTTCTTTGAAATTAGATTTGCTACTGTCAATGTTGTTGTTAAGCTTTTTTCTGCTCTTTTCCTCAGTTGTTTTTTAATCTTTGTCCTTTAAGTAATTCTTAATTAAATTTTTCTTTGATTAATTCTCATTATAGAATTCTTGAAATAATTTTTCTCATACTTACATGCTACGTTCCACATAAATAACATAAGCCTACAAAAAAATTTTTTTTTTTGGTGCCCGGAATCTTTGTGATGATTTTAACTCGTATATTTGTAGAGCTGAATCCAAATATGAAATCCGTTTTTATTTAACAGCTCTACTTTTTTAGATATGGCACATCTTACGATTAGTTGTTTTAATATTTGATATATTCTGGAAAATAATTTTCAAAGTTAAATAAATCTATAAGTATACTAATTTATAACCACTCTGCGGTGTTCCTTTTATTTTCAATAAACTGACAATAAGTTTTATGTATATTTCTATATTTTAGCCAATGAGATAATTATTAATATAATATTCCCATATCATCATGTAGAAGATTTTTTTACGTAAGTAACAACATATCTATATCTTGAAAACTAAAGCTGAAAGGAAAAAGCTAGTGTCATAATTGGATTCAGCACCCCAATTGTTCTTTAAATCAGCATTAAAAGCTCCGGCACCAAACCACTGTTGGCCTGTGTAATATACCTAATTTGATTTCCTAATTATCCTTAAAGAGGACTTCCGGCGCAAAAAAATCGGGAAAGCAAAGTAAATTATAAAGGTAACTATAATGCACTATAATATGGAAGAGCCATTCGTAGATATGTACATATTCCACTTAATTTTCCATTTCAATTTTATTTCTTAAATAATCAAAGTCAAGTGCTATTTTGTGCCAAATAATTGTGGTCATTTTTAGAATATCCTCCACGTTAAGATCTTGAATTCTTTTCATTTTCCGGCTAAGTGTTGGATATAAAAGCCATGCAATCTACCATCACAATAACAAGTTCTCAAGATCCCCCGTGGAAATCGTATGCGTGCCGTGAAGGTTATCCTCGGCCTAAACGCAGATACTGGCATCTTAAGTAAGGAGGGCATCATTTGCACAGGACACCGCCATCCACCCTCCCCCATGGGGGTTCTCCTCCCACTGGGAAATCTTGCTCCGGATTCCTCATCATTTGTCCGAGCGAGGTCAGCCTCAATGCCTCACATCACAGGTGCTGGCGATGGCATCAGCTACCCTTATGCTCACGTAGCGCACCGCACCCTCCTCGTCCGAATTATTGCGTATACAATACTTTTTTTCGGTTTAGAAAGAAGGCAACGTACACTTCACCGACTCAAAAATACTTCGGTCGCTCTCACTCAAGAGTTATTTATCGCCGCGGTCACGGCTCTGCTGCTCCGATCCTCCGCTACGTCTAACAACCTCCCGACATCCACCCATCCCTCGAACCGCCTGCGGTCTCCTCTCGGGTTGCTTTTCTCTAAGGCTTGAGCCCGAAGAGGGTTTCGAAATGAGCGCATCCCGTCCATCCACTCCCTCATCTTACCAGAGTGGAAATATCCCCAACGGGCCCTGATAACCGAATTTCCTCGGCGTCCCACCGCATCGCGTGGTCGCCGACGGAATTTCCATGGCGTCTTTCCCAAGGGAAGCCCTTGGAGGGCCCGTCGAGTCGTTTTGCTTTATGACTCACAGTATTTTTGTCGGCGTTGCATATCAGCCGCCGACTTCTCTGCTTTCGTCACGTCAGTCCGCAGTCGTTGCAATCCAGCACATAACCGATATAATAAGGCTTGAACTGAAAATAGAAAAAAATGTGTATTTTCCAAAATATTTAATATAACAATGCCGGTTTCATGACAAAGGCATGACATCTTTAGGTGCAATTTTATAACAGAAGATGGAAGTATATTGCGTATATTACACCTCCATATTCTGTGGGATAACTTTCAAATGAGCATGTCACCTTTGTGGGAACACTGGTAGTACCGGATCACACTTTCCATGAAATCTACAATGTTTTGTACATTCTGTTTAAGATGAGATTTGACCCAAATTAAGCCTCCAGCCATTGATGTCCCTCTGGCCGCCGATACGAGTATTCTTCCGCTGTTGAGCGATGAATTTTTATGCTTGGGGAAGATGAATTACATCTACATTAATTGTTTAAATGGAAATTGCTATCACTCACTTAACGATGTTTATCCCGCTGTCGTTCGAGGTATTACCGTGCCCTGTAAAGTGATAATGGTTTCGGTTTGTCTCTATTTTATTGGTAATTAATTTCTTTCAAAATATATTCTGCGCTTTTGCACAGGCTAAACTATCATTTATTGATTAGAAATTAATTTTAGGAAAGAGTTAACTTACCCACGACGATTATTACCATGAAACCATAGAGAGACGCTTGCAGTGTACTCTGTCACCTCATTTTCATTATCTACGCATCTCCTCGCAAATTTTAGCCAATTGGCGGTAATTAGAGTAATTTCTATGACTACATTCCACCCATCATCTTTCATAGTGTATGTTTAAGTGTTTTAGTGTGAATATTCATAGAGACCTTCAAGGTGTTTACGATGCCAACATTAAAGTCTCCACTGACTGGATATGCTTGGGATCCTTTCTATATCGTATCTGATTTATAGGATTCTCAATACATGCAGAGCTCACGTCCAAGGGCTGCTCAAAAATAATGAAATGCATTCGAATTGTGTTCTCTAAAAGAGAAAGATTTTATTTTATCAGCTCAAACATCGTTGTTCTTCTGACACTTGAACTCAATGGAACTGTGTAGATATTTCCAATATGTAAATGAAATCACTCTAAATGTTTAGAAGTTATTCATTAGTTTAAAAAACCCCGACATTCGGGAAGACAGAATGATCAGTTACTGTCAATATGTTCTGGCAAAGTTAACAGTAACTCTTTTCTAAGCGTTTGGCAGTCCCTGTTGGAAATAAAAACGTTCCATGCTTACAAGCTCAAGGCACAAATAATAATGTGAAGGTAAAGTTCTTATTCACGCTGAACACCAGGTCAATGAATTAATAGATGTGAATCTAATATTGCTCAAATGGCTGTTGTCTATCACTTTGATCAATAATATTTAAATGATTGAACTTAAATGCAATACGCATATTTCATTCTGACTAAAGAGTACATTTATCACTGGGTCACTCCAATGTAGTCATTTCTTGGAAAATAGGGAAATAGATGAAACTCTTTTCCTTCGATCACTTTTAACTTGAAAAACCCCGGTGATCAGTCTAAAATTAGGATTTGACCTTTTGAATTGCACACGTTTATCTCCGGTAACGTTGACAGGAACTCTAGTTCTAAAGGCTAGGCTACACGCCCGCCCGCCTCGAGTCTGCAAATATCAACGAAATGGAGACGAATTCTGAAGCCTTGTTACTCCCCAGCCTCGCGTTTATTCATTCCCTTTGTAAGCACCTCCCGTTCCTCGTGGCTAGATTGTGTTTTTGGGTCTCCCAGGGTATATTATGCGCCGCCACTCTGAGCCTCACTCTCCCTCCACTCCGTTCCTGCTGCCTTCCGCCCCCTTCAAACCCCCCGACGGACCCGCCTCCGTTCTCTCCCCAGATCTACCCCCACGCTCAATTCCTCCACCCCAGTGGGCGGGCTTGCCCTCCTCCACCCACCCGCCTCCGCTCTATGGGGTTCACTCTCCTCGAGTTACTCTTCGCCTCCTCCTCAAAACTTTACCCCCTCTCCCTCCTTCCATTTCCACCTGGCTAGTCTTGTTCGCCGTCTCTTCATACGCCCTCAATGCGAAGAAGCTGGACTTCAGCCTTGAGCTCCTTCCATGTTCACTTAGTTGGAATAGAGCATTAGCTTTGTAAAACATCATCCCTTATTTAATGGATATATATTATAATGTTGAATGATTCTACAAATAGTAATTTCACGCATAATTTTCATCGTAGTCGTATTTTGATAGTCTTTGTTTATGGAGTGCAGGAAGGTAGTACTTAAAGAATCATGCAGTTTTATTCGATGCTTGCATAAAGAAATTCTTGCTTATCCATCGTGCATATTTTGCTTTTAATTAGGATTGGCAATTTGTTCGAATATTAGCATTTTAGCCTTGCTATTAATAAAGTATCACTCTGCCGTATCACTAATGATGTTCACGCAGCTCACAAAGTGAAAAAAGTATGGGCTATTATCTTTAATAATTTTTGTAGCGACACATTTAAGGATGTCTGATCGTAGCTCTGGTAGTCATAGAAATTTAACCACTGCATAAATAAAGCCACGAGGTAAAATATTAAAATGATACATTTTTAATGCCTAAATCAAGAGCTATGAATGCATAGCTTTGATATGGTTTTTTATTGATGTGTAATATATGATGCTCTTTTTCACAAGGCTCCCTGTGCTTATACCATTCACTACGAGAAAATTGTGTTGTAACGTCGCTCTCTCGTCACACCGTTGAGTATTTAAGTGTGATTATTCAATTCTTAAGTTCAACTATTGAGCGTGCCAGCATGTAACCCCATTTTTTTTAATTTGAATTAATTATGCAGGAATCTTGAGTTTACACAAAAGCACTCTAGCCAGACAAGTTGGACACCACTTGCCCGTGTCGCAGCAGTGCCTTCCAGCCGTTCTTTTCGGCCTCCGTTTGCCCATTCGTCTGTTCATTCGCCATTCTTCTTATCACCTAGTCGGTCAGTTCTCTTTTTCCACTGATTCCCTCACCTATACTTACAGCGAAGTATTATTTCTTCATGAATCGAAGCCTTTTTCATGGGGGTTCGGTCTAAAGTCTGAGTGCTTCCAATTTACTATCCCAGTAATTGGCGTCGGATATCTTCTGTCGTCGCTCTTTGCCGTAAATGAGGCTATATTCATCGCTTCTGTTACGTGTTGCGCCAGAGTAGAGTGAAGCCATCATATACTTACCACTCGAGAATCCAACAATTTGGATTTTCAAATTAAAGCGTAAATATAATTTAATCTTCTGCATAATGCTTTAATTTTAGTGAACATGTATGAACTCTACTATCAAATGCGGTCTGCCACTCTGCTATGAACTACTTCAAACGTTGTACCCTGTGCTGTGACAGATTCTGAACAACTTAAAAACATAGCTTCAAGACCAATGTAGACACTCGAGTAAGTTGAAACCTGAAACAGGTGTCTGCAGGTCCAAATGAACTTTAGTCGACGGTATTTAGAAGGATTATAATGTGTCCGTTACAGATTAAGTTGCAGTGACTTTGGCAGTGACAACACGCTTTGCGTCATCCAATACGGCAAGCGATTCGTCACCTGGCGTGCCTTCCGACCCCTACCGCAGATTTGCTTCCTTTCCCTATCCTCTCTGCTGCAAACTCGGCTGTTAACTCTAACCCTCCCAACGACTCGCTCCCCCAATTGATTCTGGCGTCTCCATGGAAGTTTTCCGCGACCGGAATCGGACAAGGAAGCCATGGGAATGGAAGAAAAATGGGTGGGTAAGAAAGAGAGAGAAACAGGAAGGTAGGTGGTTCAGAATCGTGTCGAGAATCCAAAGTCACGAATGAATTGAGTCCGTCAAGATTCGGAGAAGAGTGAGAGTGGATGGGGCGGGGATGGATATAATAACTTCCAGGCGGTTGTTCCTCCTTTCCATCGCCCGCGGGTGTGTCCGATTTGCCCGGGGAGAGCTCGTGTGGACGGGGATTTTGGATTTGATATTCTGCCGAGTGTCAGGATTAAGTGAGAAAGGTCTCTCTCTCTCTACCCTTCGCCCTTTCCCTCCTCCCCTCGATCACCTCCCTCCCTCTACTGCGCTCAATTTTGGCCCTGCCTCGGAAGAAAGAAGGCTCCTTCCTCCTTCCGACGGCGACTTGCGAGTTAATTCCACATTTCCACCGATATTTTCCAAAGAAAGATCGACCTGCTTCGACCGTGGGGTACTCCACTTGAGAATTACGCTAGCTGTGAGCTGAATAAAGTGTCTACACGATTTTACAGGGACAGTACATCTCTGATACCCATTGAGGGGGGTTATTGAGTGGGTTAAGCTCGGAAATTCGGGTTCGCGGGGTACAGCAATGTTCCTAGGAGTAGTTTTTCGCCTGCACGAGATGTTCTGGGAGGGTAGAGAGGAGATTGAGAAAGAGGAATGTCCCGGACATCATCAAAAACACTGTGATGTTAATGTGCAAAAAGTGAGACACATTCGTAATTCTGAATGATCCCCAAGTGGCAAGGATGTTAGTGAAAGAGTGCAATATTCAGAAAACCACAGTGCATTGCATTTCTTCACCATGATAAAGGTCTGCCAAGATGGTCTCCAATGTGCTGTCAGAAGGCTGCTTGTGTTACAATCATGCCTTGGACCTCTTGGACCCCTTTGGGTACCGTTTTCGACAACTGGCATATTGTTATTTTACGACTGCAGCACTTAAAAGCGGAAAACCGACTATTTGGATCAAAGACACTGTAGCGCAAACATATAACGCGGGACAAAGTGAAGGTAACATTCTAAGAGCTAAAATGCAGTGAACTGAAAATCAATTCTGATGTTTTCTAACCATAAAGTTTTTCTTCTTCAGCCTCTGTGAGCCACAGATCATTCAGTGCTTTGTAGTGCTTGTATTTACATTTAATCAAACGACCATGTGTTTATTTACCATTACCATCGGCGTGCTTTAATTCATTAAATATAACTTTCGATTTATCTAAAGCTAGCTATATATGAAGAAATATGAGTTCATAAATGTATTTATTATTGGAAATCTACCGGTTTTAGATGGGCACAAGCCACCAAGCGGTACAGCGACAATTCCCTTGTCTCTCCTAAAAAAGCATCCCCCGACTCGCTCGCTGTCTTCGCTTTGCCATTTTCAACAAAAATGGTGAATTATCTCTGAAATTTTTCCTATTTCTTAAGTCAACGTAGTTTTCCATGACTTCCATATTCTTCTGATCCGTGTGCCTCATGAATGGTTTGATATAAGTTTAACACCCAAGTGTTTGAGTTGACTGAGTTGCTTAAGGCAATATCGTCTAGTTTACGCCTTGTTCTCCTTTTCTTTTATTCAAAAACTTAGTACCGTATATTTTCTGGCATTTAATAAACCCCCATTTTTGGCATCACTCAGATATCTGAACTTAATCACTAAATAGTAATCCGTAGCTTGCCTATGTAATTCTTCGCCTCCAAATAATCTAATGTCGCTTCTAACGTGTGAACCGAGAGTTTTCATTCACATCAAGAGTAGGAGCCCTATAACACTTTCATGTCGCATAATTACCATTCAATCGGTCTTATTGCCGGATATTCTGTTGTAATCCATTCCGTTAGACGATGATAGGTTATTAATTACAATCACATTAAAAAGAGGTCGTTTTAATCTCAAATGCTACTACTTGGGTTCATTCGGGGTTATAGTAATATCTAGGAGAAGCAAATACACGTAAATAAGTTGTGCCTCTAAATTTGGTAGAAGTCATATCAACATTCTCGTCATGTTTTCAGATTATAAGTACGCGACCGTTAGTGCCACATTCTACCAGATCGAGATCTATAGGGTCAAATTCAGATGAGAAGTGCAGAAACTTTAAAATGCCATACACTTATAAAGTGAATTAAAAATCTAAAACTTCCTTTCGAAATATAATAAAGCGTTTATACTACACTTATAAGGTTATACGTGGAGGCGGAGGTAGACAAGAGGTAGCGCGTCTGCCTATGAAGCCGAAGGTCGTTGGTTCGATTTCGCCTAATCAGCGAGAGTTTTTCAGCTTATAAAAAGTTTGTAAATGGTATTTCGGAACAAGGTAACGAGATAAATACACTCCTACTAAAAAGTTACCCTGAACCCATAGGGAAAGGCAGCAGTTTCACCATTAGGCACTAATTGAGACTGCGATCTACATCTACATAAATACCTTGCGAGCCAACAAAAAAGGTGTGTGGCAGGGGGTGTAGCACCAGAAGGAAAGGTTAAGGGATGAGGGGGTTGGGGTTTTTCAAATAGGTGGGAACCCGAAAGAAAAAAATATACATACATATATTTATATATATATATATGTATATATCCACGCGCATTCCCTAACCTGAACGTTAATACTTATTGTAATGAACTGACTCTTGGGAGATTTCGACTACAAGCATTCTGGTCTCTTATCGTTCTAGGAAAAAATTACATTTTAAACCTGTCAGTCTTGAATTCTATCTCTCTAATCTTATATTCGTGATCCCTCCGACCGTAATACCGGAAAAGGGCCGATCTTTAACTGTTTTTAATAAATTTAATCTACATTGTAAACACCGCTGCGTAAGAGAATCCCAACCTACATTGTTTAGCAAAGTAGGTACGCTGCTGCGTTGGTCATAACAATGTTTGACAAATCTAGCCCCCCTCCGCTAAACTCGATCTAATTCCGAAATCAAATTTACACCTTGAGGATCCCATATACTGGCAGTATTTTAAGGTGGTGACTGACCAAGGCAAGGAATCATCGTTCCTTCACTTTTTCGTCGCATTTACCTAGCACTCTTTTCACAAATCCCAATTTTTTATTAGCACGACCGTATATTTCTTGTTTGTCTTTTCCCCAGGACAGATCGTGAGTAATTGCTACACCCAAGTATTCAAAGGAGGTCCTACTTATTATTTTGATGCGCGGTTGATACTTCTGAAAAGTGATTGAAGTGTTTAAATTTTCTTTTATTTCATTAATTCGATGAGTTTTCCGAGTTAAAAAATATCGCTTTATACATTTCTAAGATTTCCTGCTGTCATGGTGAAGTTTCGAGTTGTCATTTTGCCCTCGACGTTTGAGCGATAATAGCGCACGAAGGCAGTAATTGCTGCCAGTTTGTTTGCTTCATTGATATTTATTTTATTGATATTGATATTTTAGTACCTAATAAGCCTCCGCTAGGGTATGTGATCGGGGGTGAATAGACATCAAACTAATTTTGACCCGAATATGACCCTACAACGGTCGGGAAATGTTATTCTGATCCCTTATCGTTCGAGAAAAAAATGTTTAATTCACATGATCTGTCTTACCGTAGTACGATGGGGATAATAATACATTTTCAGCATCACTGCTAAAGAGATCCATCTTTACAATGTATGCAAGAAATATAATCTGTAATTTAATCTTCGCTCCGTGAGTGACACCCAGTCTAGCTGCTCTAATATTTTGGATACGCTGCTAAGTTTATGACACCGTTTTTAAAACCTAGTTTCTCTACGCTGTACGCAGTCCAATTCAGCAATTAATCCCACTTCGTAAGGATCTCATGTACTTGCAGCATATTCTAAATGAGGACAAACCAGTGAAAAATAACATTTTTCTGTGACTTTTTCATCACGTTCACGAAGTATTCTTCTTATAACTTCTAATATTTTGTTAGCTCGTCCACATATTCCCCGAATGTGTTTCACCCAGAAGAGGTCACGAGTGATGGTAACGCCTCAGTATTTAATCGAGTCTACACATTTCATTTCGGTATTCCCGATGCAGTAGCGTTCGGGAGGGAATTGCTCTTTTTACACAAATTTATCGCTATGCTCTTTTTTAAGTTTGATTCTATTTGCCAAGTGTCACACCAGCCTCAACCAGCTTTCTATCTTAAAGTATCAATCCTATTCCATGCGAAGCCTGATACTTCGTGATGATGATCAGCCTTATCCTGATTTGTGTGCACAAGCAGCTATCCTTTCAAAAGACTCTCTAATAATACCATAATATCCGTTACAACTATCCAGTTCGTTACCCTGACTTTCCTTATTTCCGATACACGGCAGACTTCGATTATGTCAAGGCGGAGAATGATTGAGCGCCTGGGTGAGGCAAAGTCGTGGGAGACGGGCGGTGGGGAACGCAGGCTTCCCGAGGGGAGAGCGGCCGATCATGAGGTCCGGGGAATTGATCGATGGTAGTGGAGCCTGGGGGGCGGAGGCCCTTGGTAAATCTCTCGCTTGACGAGGGAGCGACGACGTGCAGAATACTCTTGTCTCCTTACCGGGCTGAGAAGAACTGACGCACTTTCGGCCAATGGGAATCATTGAGTCTCATGCATCGATCACTAAGGGAAGTCTGATTTGACTGAGGGAAGCTCCGTTTATGGGGACATTAAGAATGGACTACGTTTTGAAATTTTAATCCCCCTTTCTCACGTTATTTCTGAATGCATACGCTTATGCTTATTTGGATTCGGTGGAAGAATAATAACTGATGTGAGGGGCGCGAAATATTCTCTACTGCAACGGCTACGATCTACACCTACCGGGGTCGAAAATTGGATTCAGATGATCATGAGTGAAGCGATTTCCTGGTTTTGAAAGGCACAAATTAGAATTGACCTTTGACGTTTATTCCTCAACTTTTAGAAGAACAGGTATTCCGCACTTCAATCAATTGTAGCTAAAACTTGAATGTAGCGGCAGATTAATCCTAGAGCTCTTATCTGAGGATAGATCTATATTAAGAGCGGAAATAGGAGCGAGTTGGACAAGAAGTTTGATCAAAAATATTTGATATACATATAGTTTGAATCTTGGGGATAGTTTATTTCCTACCTCTGATAATAAGTGAACACCAAAGTGCTTGAAGGTACGAATTTGGGGTCTAAGTATATTGAAATTCTTCTCGCTCGATGCTTCTTACATCGAGTTTGGCCGTAATATTTCGTTAAATGAGTATTTTCTTCAATCCCAAGAAAAGAAAGTCAGCCGTATCCGAGGG